>JARGCV010000437.1:1180000-1283492 GCA_034064705.1 Bothrops alternatus
AGTTTTTATTGTATACAAAGAAAAAAAAGGATTAAAAACATTGAACATGGTAAATCGTCTTTGACATCTCAGTCCATACTGTACATTAATTACATATAACATATCTATATACAAACTATACATTTCTGGTCTCTATCTTAACTTATCTCTTTATTTGTGACCTCCATTTTTCCCCCTCCATCTATAAAATTTATTCCATATTCGATAAAATTCTGTGTCTTCCTGTTTTTTTAATCTTTTAGTTAACCTATCCAGTTCTGCACAAAACATAATTTTCTTTATTAGTTCTTCCTCACTCGGTACTTCCATTGCTTTCCATTTTTGAGCAAATAGTATCCTTGCCGCCGTAGCCACGTGAATAATTAAATATGTGTCCTCTTTATTTACATTTTTCTCTAGTATTCCTAATAATAATGCCTCAGGTTTGTATAGAATGTTTTGCCTAGTCATTTCTATTGCCCATTCCCAGACCATATGCCAATACACCTGTGCTTCTCTACATGTCCACCATATATGAAAAAGGTACCCTTTTCTTTTTTACATTTCCAACACATAGAAGAATATCCTTTATACATTTTGGCTAATCTGGCCGGAGACACCTTGGCATTTTGACTGCTAAACTGCAGTTCTACTTTTTATAATCTCTTTTGAGATTATATTTTCTATCAGACAGTGCTCCTGGGTCTTTTGAGGGCTAGTGTAGCAGGCGGAAATCCATCAGGTGAAGCCTTTACCTCAGCTTTTTCGTTATTCAAAAGCCATCCTCATCCCAATTAGCAATTGCCAGTGCTAAGCAAGATGGTTGTTAAGGGGGTGCCCCATTTTACAACCGTTTTGCCACTGTTAAGGGAATTGCTGCAGTTGTTAATGAATCTGGCTTCTCCCATTGACGTGGCTGGTCAGGAGCTGGATGGGAAGGTGGCAAAAAGTGATCAGATCACCCCAGGACAGTGCAACTGTCATAAATACATCCCAGTTGCCGAATACTCAAAGTCTGATCACACGACCCTGGGGGAACTCCGACAGTTGCCACTGAAAAATGACCAGGAGTCCCTTTTTTCAGTGCTGTTGTAACTTCAAACAGTCATTAAACAAATTATTGTAAGTTGAGGACTACCTGTGCAATAGCTGGAGAAGGGATGGATAGATAGAATAAGAACGGAATGGTGTTCCACCATTTAACACGGGTATACAGCTCTTAAAACATTTTTGCCCAAAGAAACCCCTCCATTTCCTTTCAGCCTCTGATTTTATTTCTCTTCCTCTATCTGTAGGTACGAGCTGAGGGGTCGGATAAGACCTGTGTCACATTTGTGCTCAACAATGAGGACCACACCCTCGGCAATTCTTTGAGATACATGATTATGAAAAAGTAAGTAAAGGGTTCCGTTGCAGGGGGGATTCCAACTTTTCTTAGTAGGACAAAAAACTTCAAAGCATGCAGGGCCACTCCTATAACACCTCTTTACAACTCCTTAAAATAGCTGGGTATTTTCCTGGAATTCTGCAAAGCTAAGTGAAATCACACGTGATAATCACATTTTATTGAAGCACTCCTGGGCAAACCTTTAAAGCACCTTTTAGCCTCAGATTCAAAGCATTGCTACCACCCTATTTCATAAGCTCCTTATTGCCATTTGGAGACACCCGATACAGTTGATGCTTAGCAAGAAACTGTTGTTCGCTTAACTGTGATTTACTAAAAAGGTAGGTGGGTTTCTACTGTGCATCAAATCACACAATAGCTTTGTATAGCTGTGCTTTTATATGAATCTGAACCTCTTAAAATAGTATTTGGACAAAGTAGAGGATTGTTGACTGGCTCCAGTAACTTAGTTTCAACATTGATATGAGGTTGGAGATGGCTATTCGCCAGTTACTTCTTCAGAAGTAACTGACATTGGCCAAAACAGCTTTAGTCAATTTTACCACCCCAGCTTAAGTGTTGGTTTTGTGAATACAATTTCGCAATGGATTGATATTTTCTTTGGTTTCCCCCCCCCAGGCATCACGCAAAAATCACTGTCCCAAGAAAATGGGTTAGGCCCTCTGAATGGGAGTATGTTCCCTTGTCCATTAGACAGCATACATCTGTTTGAGTACTAAATGTAGTAGAGTTTAACCTTCCCTGATGTATGATTTTTCAGAGCATCAGATACACAAGAGACCATTATTTGATTTTCCTCTCTGCCTCTGTCATAATCTTTGTTCCCTTGCAGCCCTGAAATTGAGTTTTGTGGTTATAGCATCACTCATCCCTCGGAAAGCAAAATCAACTTCCGCATCCAGACCAGAGGTGAGAGCACCGCGTCCTGGAGATCTGACAGAATTGGCCGGCCAGCTTTTTCCTTTCATGAGAAATCTCGTGCCAGCTTCCTCTGCTCATGAGTTCCATTGCCCTAGGGAAGCTTGTCTTTCCAGAACGATAAACCGCAGCACGAGGATTGTGTCTTTAAAAGCCCCGTGCAGAAAGTGTAGCTTGTGTTAGAGCGAATTTTTCTTTGGCCTCCTGATGGCCTTAGGTCAAGCATTTCAGCTTTCATTCTTTCTTTTTCATTTCTACAGAGAGGAGGTTTAAAGGCCAAGCAGTTCTCTTAAGTCTTGCAGGAATTTAAGACATTCTTCCCTCCTTAAAATGAAATATACTTTGAATGCCCCCATCACAAATTGGATTCTTTCCTCACCCAGTGTAGCCTTTGACATCTCATTTGGACTCTGGTACCAAAGAGAATTTTTGCACCTTGTCTTAGAATGTAAGATATTGGTTAAGAGACCGAGGAACCGAAAGTTCCCAGGTAAATCCTGCTTCTGGTATGAATTTGAACCATCCTCCCCAACTCTTGAGATTCTTTCCCTTCGGTTTAAGGGAGGCTAATGCTAAGCACAGAGTTTGCTCTGGATGGTAGTAAAATAGTATATGTGAAATGGATCGATCTACAGATGCTACACAGATCTTTGGATAAGTTGGCTGTTTGCCTTCCATTACCAAGAATTGCATGCAAGGATATATGCAGAATATATAGGCAGCAGAAACTGTGTGTGGGGGGGAGGTTGAAAAAGTCAAAGTCAAAGCCCACCCCTTGCATGACGTAAGTCCGAAGGGGCGGGCCTTTGTTTGCGCTGGCATTGGCTGCCATCTTGACTTAAACAGGCAAGGAAATCAGTTGGTGGGAGATGCAGGGGGCTTAGCTCTTTTCTGCTCTTCCATGCTCATGGCAGAAGAGTTAAAAAAAATGCAGCCTAATAATTATTGTTCACATTACTAATTTACAAGGGAAATACATGAATTGAAGGATAAGTTATTTTTATCCTACTGGGGCCCTGGGAGATTTGTGTGGATTCTAGCGTTTCTCGTTGATATTTCATGATTTCGACCATCTTACTGATGTGACCTAGAGACTGGTGATGTGAGCAGTGTAAAAAGAATGTGGCAGAAATAAAATTGATCTCTTCTCTGATTCCCCAGGTGGTCTACCTGCTATAGATGCCTTCCAGAAGGGACTAGAAGACCTCATGGGCGTCTGTCAGCATGTGCTTAGCACATTCGAGGTGGGTTTGAGCAATTTGCCCAACAGAAAATGTATATATTACATGTTAGAGAAAAGAAATGTAGAAGGCTGCAGGGGACACTTTGACCAACAGTTCTGAGATTTCTGAATGGAGCAGGGAGTAAAAAATATGATAACAGAACATCTTGAAAACCCCAAACTTTCATTCATAGAATCATAGAATCGTAGAGTTGGAGGGGACCTCCCGGGTCATCGAGTCCAACCCCCTGCTCGAGGCAGGATTCCCTAAACCATCCCAGACAGATGGTCGTCCAGTCTCTGCTTGAAGACCTCCATCGAAGGGGACCTCACCACCTCCCGTGGCAACCTGTTCCACTGGTCGATCACCCTTACTGTTAGAAATTTTTTTCTAACCTCTAATCTGAATCTTTTCCCCTGCAGTTTCATCCCATTGTTTCTAGTCCTTCCTTGAGCAAGTGAGAACAGGGCTGATCCCTCTGCACTGTGACAGCCCTTCAGGTATTTGTAGACAGCTATCATGTCTCCTCTCAGTCTTCTTTTCTGTAGACTAAACATTCCTAATTCCTTTAACCGTTCCTCATAGGACATGGTTCATTGGACAGTGATAATTGGGGGTTGCCAAAGTGAGCAAGATGGTGCACTGTGTGATATAAGAAAGCCTGGGCAGAAATAGCACTAAGAATTGTATACCATCCCAGAGTGCTTTACACCAGTGGTTCTTAACCTGGGCAATATTGCCCCCCCCAGGGGGGCGATTTCATTTTTTCGGGGGGGGGGGCAATGGAACAAAAAGGGGCGACGCGGGGGCGAAGGAACGAAAAGGGGGTGATATGGGGGCGATGGAGCAAGAGGTTTTGGGAACACTTCTGAGACTTTTTCGTACCGTGAATCGCTGTATATCTGACGGAAGGGGGAGCGCTTCTTTCGAAACATCGCATGCTGAGTGGCTCTGTAAAACATTTTGTATTGTACTTTTTTCGCGTGCACTCCAGTTCGATATTCTATTTTCTTTGTGTCTTTTTAATCCTTTTTACAGTGTGCGTGACTATATATAGTTTCCTCGAATCTTAATTTAGTTTCAGAGTTTTTGTCTTGAAATTCTTAGTTCCTGCATTGCGGTTTGTTCTTACGCCCTTTTTGTATTATTTTTTTTGTGTGAGACGGCCGAAAGGCGCAGGCGGAGAGAGGAAGCTCCGGAAGATCCCCGGCGACCCCCCCCCGAGTAACAGAGGCAGCAGCGGAGCAGGGCGAGGGGAGACCCGCCAGGCAGGGAAGAGGCACCCCGAGACTGGCCAGCCACGGTTCCTTACCAGGGACACTTTTCCAGCAGTCCTCCCGGCCACCGCGTGCAGTACGAAGAAGGAAAGAGGTTTGTGGGCAGTCCCACCAACCAAAGAAGTTCAACCAATCAATTCAAACTTCATGAGAAGTTTGAATTGATTGGTTGAACTTTTTTAGGCCCACTTTTTTTCCCCAGACTGCACATGGTGGCTGAGGACAGGGAGCCGCAGGAGACGGCTGAAAGCCGCATGCGGCTCTGGAGCCACGTGGTCTAGCCTCTTCTTAAAAACCTCCAGTGATGGAGCGCCCACGATTTCTGGGGGCAAGCTGTTCCACTGGTTAATTATCCTCAGTCAGGAAGTTTCTGCTTAATTCCAGGTTGCTTCTCTCCTTCATCAGTTTCCAACCATTGTTTCTCGTCCTTCCCTCTGGTGCTTTGGTGAATAATGTGACCCCCTCTTCTTGGTGGCAGCCCCTCAAATACTGGAACACTGCTATCATGTCCCCCCCCCCAGTCTTTTTTTCTCTACGCTGGCCATACCCAGTTCCATTCTCCTGCCAGATGCCCCTGTGAAGAGCCTACGTTCCATTCGAAGGAGACTGGAATCATAAGAACATAAGAAGAGCCATGCTGAATCAGGCCAAAGCCCATCGAGTCCAGCATTCTGTGTCACACAGTGGCCCACCAATTGTACATGGGGATCTTGAGCAGAAAGAGAAGGCAAAACCCTCCCTTTCCCTTGACCCCCAACAAATGGTACCCAAGGGAATCCTGCCTGCCTCAACCAACATAGAGGCGGCACATGGACATCCGTTTTAATAACCACCGATACACTTGGCATCCATGAATCTATCTAGCCCTGCCTTGAAGCTGTCAAGGCTGACAGCTGTCACGACCCCTTCAGGAAGTGAATTCCATAAATCAACGACCCTCTAGGTGAAGAAATATTTCCCTTTATTTGTCCTCACTTTCTTAGCTATGAGCTTTAGGGAGTGCCCCCTTGTCCTGGTATTGTGTGATAGAGAAAAGAATTTTTCTCTATCCACCTTTTCTATCCCATGCATTATTTTGTACACTTTGATCAAATGACCCCTTCAACGCCGTCTTTCAAGGCTGAAGAGACCAAGGCGTTGCAATCTGGTTTCATAAGGGAGGCGCTCCATTTCCTTGATCATTCTCGTTGCCCTTTTTTGCACCTTTTCCAGTTCCATTATATCCTTCTTGAGGTGCGGTGACCAGAACTGTACACAGTACTCCAAGTGTGGTCTCACCATCGATTTGTACAGAGGCAATACAACACTTGCTGACTTATTTTCGATTCCCTTCCTAATCATGCCAAGCATGGAATTTGCTTTTTTTTACTGCTGCTGCGCATTGGGTTGACATCTTCATCAAGCTGTCCACCAAAACCCCAAGATCCCTTTCTTGGGTTGTCTCAGAAAGTTTGGTCCCCATCAGTTGGTAAGTATAATTGGGGTTCTTTGCCCCGATGATAAATAAGTAAAAAAATAAATAAATGAGGAGATCTTAACAAAGCTGTTACTAGTGGCTATTTTCAGTCTAGGATGGTGTAGCAACAGACGTCAGCTAATCAAGGGACTGAACGGACTGACTTTTGCTGAAGTGCTTATCTCTGATTCTGTCGCCTAAAAAGTTCAGAAACTTTGTTTTCTATTGCAGGCAAGTGTAGAAGAATACAAGAATGATGTGAGAATGCAGTAGTATGTCGACACCTGCATAATGGATAAACCTCTGCGTAGAGCAACGGGTTTGGGGACTATGACTTATTAAAAGACATTTGGTTGGGTTTTTTTTTTTAAAAAAAATATCCCTCTTTTTCTTAAGGCTTGCGTGATGGAATCTTCATTCTCCCTTTAGTGGTTTAATGCCTCTTCGCCAGGGAGTGGCGAGAATTCTATGTTAATACTGGAGGATTTTTTTATCAGCGGTGGTAACTCTTCAAGATGTCAGGTTTGTGATTGGCCCAAAGTGTATCTTTTCACCTGACCAGCTGAATTTGAAATCTCTTTTTAAAGCTATCACAATAGCTGCATATGATGTTCTCCTCAGAGCCACTGGAGGCTTAAGGTGCCCATATAAATAAAAAAAAGGTATCTGAAGGACATCCAGCTGGGGAAGACTTCTTGTGGACTAGCTTCTGACAGTGGGGACATCTAAGATCATGGGGATGGTCGTTCCGCTCTCTTCTGCACTGAAATATGTTCCCTGTTTTGGCTGCCATAATACAAGAAGAATGTTGAGAGTGTTTAGAGAAGAACAAAAAAAAAGGTAACGAGGGACAACCCTACGAAGAACGGTTCAGAGAAATAAGTACAGGTAGTCCACGACTTACGGCTGCAATTGAGCCCCAAATTTCCGTTGCTAAGTGAGAGATTTGTTAAATGAGTTTTTCTTTGAAGACGTTTCGCTTTTCATCCAAAAAGCTTCTTCAACTCTGAAATCTGGGCGTTCCAGCACTGGAGGTTTTTAAGAAGAGACTAGACTAGACTAGACTTATCTGGAATGTATAGGTTCTCCTGCTTGAGCAGGGGGCTGGAGTAGAAGACTTCAAAGGCCCCTTCGTACTCTACTCTACTCTACTCTACTCTACTCTACTCTACTCTACTCTACTCTACTCTACTCTACTCTAAAAACAAAGTACAGTTGCCTCTTGAAAAAGCACTTTTGAGACAGCCATGACCTGGATGACTGAGACTCTCCATAAATATTTGCCTAAATCTTTATCTTAATTCCCTGTCTCAGTCTTTCATTTGTGAGCGTTTTTGGTTTGCATTGAATAAATCATACAAGGTTTTCCATGCCAAAGTGTACAACTGAACAAAAAGCAAGGCAGTTCTCTCTCAAAGGTTCAGATGCTGTTGCTGATCGTGTTCTTTCCAGGCTGTTGATAGCTGAGCTGCTTCTAATTTATCGATTGTATCATTTCAGCTATAATTGTAGACGTGAGATCTGTTAGAACAAATGTTGCCATCACTAATACCTGCAACCTTTTAAACCAGCATTTTATTCAGAAAAAAGAAATGACCATTATTTTAGTCCACATTAAACACACATTATGGTTTGCATAGACTGTCAGAAAATCCTAAATCATAATATTATATCGAGATTATTACAAACTCTTTAGAGGCTACTTGAGTTAGAAGAAGAATAATAAGAAGAGAGCACGGTTGCTGTTGTTTGGATCAGCTGGAATTTGGGAATGTTTTGATTCAAAATTAAATCTCTCTTGGCTTGCCAAACAGATGGCCTTTGTGCTAGGTGGGAATCTCAGCTGTTGAAATCTGGAAGGTTGTGGAAAGCTACTCTAGTAGAGACCTAAAGCTAATTTAACACTACAGGTAGTGCCCAACGTATGACAACTTAACAACTGTTTAAAGTTTTGATAGTGTCCGAAAAAGCGACTTGCAACCCATCTTCAAAATTACGAGTGTCGCAGTCACCTGATCACAATTTAGGCACTTGGCCACTGGCTCACATTCATAACTGCTGCAGCGTTTTGCAGTCACGTGATCACAAATTCTGCCCTTCCCAGCTGGCTTCTGACAAAATCAGTTGGGGAACCTGGATTTGCTTAATGACTGTGATTCCCTTGATGATATGATTCACTTTAACAACCACAGTAAATTGGTGGTTATATGGCTCCAGCCACGTGACTGACTTCTCCAACCACATTGCTTAGTGCAAAATTCTGGTCCCAACCGTTGTAAGTTGTAAGGACTTATCTCTATGAGGTTTAGCCCGAAGGAAAGAAAATAAACTTGATGGGAGCTATTCCCAGTAAATGGATCTGGGATTATCATTTCAGCTTTTTATCAGTAAAATATTTAATTCACTTCCTGACATGAACATAATGAGAGCAAAGCTGCCTGTATAAAAAGGGTAGGGGTGAGGGATAAAGATAGAAATATTAGCAAAATCCAAAACAGAAGCAACCTGGATGCAGTTCTCGTCTTTCAGGATTTGCTTTTGTATCCTAAGCAAAGAAATCTCTCTAAATAGGAGACTATAACACATACAATCAACTAATAGGTTGGCAACATACTAGAACAGGGGCCCCCAATTTGTGGGCCATGAAGGGTTTATAACTGGGCCCTGGAAACGGCCAGCAAGCATGCACATGCATCCTCGTGTGAGCAGTAGGCCAGCGCATGCGTGTACTCTATTTGTGTGAGTTGCAGGTGTGCGTGCATGCCGATTGCAGAAGCTACATGCATATGTGTTTGTCGGCCACTTGCTGACCCACAAAGCTGGAAATGTTGGAGAACTCTACTAGAATGTCTGCACAAAGGGATTGGGACATATATATAGATATATAGATATATACATACATGTTTCTGGTGTGGTAAAATGGTAAAATCTTGCAATGTTGCTTTCAAGATTTATAACATTTGGGGGCAGAGATGCTGTTTGTCAAACAGAACTTTTATTTCGATTTGGTATCATCTTGTTCTTGAGAAAGTTGACTAGGTTCATGAACTACGTTGAAAGCTTGTTGTGGCTCACTCTGATGGATAAATCCACCCATATTGTTGATGGTTTTGTTAACTTGGATTCTAGCAAAATAAGATTCCACCAACTATTAGTGAGTCGGACATGCAGTTGGATTTATATGATACTTGCTCCAGATCTTCAGCTTCATGGGTGATGTGTTTTTCTAGGCCATCTCAAGTTTATTATCCTCTTGAACAGTAAAATAAAGTCTCGGTATTTCTTGTAGGGTCTATTTCCTGACATGACCTAAACTGGACAGGTTATTATCAACCTTGAAAGCCAGAAAGAGTTTCTCTTTCTCTCTCCCTCTTATGACATAGCCAATCAAGGCAGGTCAATCTTGAATTGCATTATCACAGCCTCTTGTTTTTCTGGGTCAAGCTGATGTTTTTGTAACAGTTGTTGCACGCCTTCTCCAAGGTTATTGTCCACACACACGCACCTAATGATTATGCTACTCTGCAATTTTAGGTGTTAACAATAACTTTCTGTAAGGTTATTGTCCACCTGGTATGGATCTTCCCACATTTTGTCCCCACTACAAGAACTGTGTAAAGTAGGTTAAGCTGACAGAATAGAATAGAATAGAATATAGAATAGAATAGAATAGAATAGAGCTGGAAGGAACCTTGGAGGTCTTCTAGTCCAGCCCCCTGCTCAAGCAGGAGAACCTGTGCAATCTCAGACAAGTGACTGTCTAGCCTCTTCTTAAAAATCTCCAGTGATGGAGCTTCCACGATTTCTGGGGGCAAGCTATTCCACTGGTTGATTGTCCTCACTGTCAGGAAGTTTCTCCTTAATTCCAGGTTGTTTCTCTCTTTGATCAATTTCCAACCATTGTTTCTTGTCCTGCCCTCTGGTGCTTTGGAGAATAACATGACCCCCCTCTTCTTTGTGGCAGTCCCTCAAATACTGGAATACTGCTATCATGTCTCCATGACATGGTCTCCAAAACTGGCTGCAGTATTCCAGGTGTGGTCTCACTAGGGTTTTATAAAGAGGTACTAATACCTCGCGTGATATTGATTCTGTGCCTCTGTTTATACAACCCAGGATCATATTAGCTTTTTTTGCTGCTGCTGCTGCACACTGCTGCTGCACACAGCTCATGGTTAAGTGATCGTCCATTAGGACTCCAAGGTCCCTCTCACAGTTACTGTTTTTAAGCCAGGTCTTGCCTGGCTTCAGGGTTGACTGAAAAAGTCAAGCTGAATCTTGCCAGTCTTATACCAACAGCTTCATCACAAGACTAAGTAAATGACGTCCACCTCCATCACAGGCAATCATTGGTGGGAAAAGGAACGGATGATACAATTAAAAGTTGCAGCATAGAACCAAAAAGTTCACTTACATATTTACGTCAGACTTTGGAACACATTGCTTGTATTAGGATGTCCCTGTGCATGCCACCATTTTGATGTAACCTCAGTTGCAGATGAACTACAAGTCCCACTGCATTTTCTTGGAAAGGAACATGAGTAGTGTAAGAGATTCCATCTTCCTACCTACTCCTGTCCCATTTGTGTTGGTGCTTCCAGGTTGAAAGGATTAGCCAGAGACATCAAGTTTGCCTGGGGGACGCCCGTGTGTGGGGGGGGTCCTTTTTATGTCCCTGTCAAGGAGCTGGAGTGAATGATGGGAGCTCACCCTGCCACACAGCAGCACCCGGGTCTCGAACGTGGGCTTACTAACCCAGCATCCTAACCATATGAGCCACCACATTCCTTCCTACCTACTTAGCTTAACAAGAAAAAAATATATGATCCTGAAGCTTGGATGAAGAGACAGTGACAACCCACATTTGTTCACCGAGAAATAGTTCAATTTCTCAGTTCTGTGTCAATCCTTAACCCTTTTCTGTTTTCTCCTTGGCTTCTGCTTGGTGTAGCCCCTTTTATACAGAGCAGGTAATCTGGGATCATGCCCATTCTTATGGTCCTCAACATTATTTTATTCTGTAAGGAAGAATGAGTAAAGAAAAGGAGGTGGTGATCATGAAAAGATCCAAAAAGAGAGAGAGGGAGGGAGGGAGGGAGAGAGAAGAGAAGAGAAGAGAAGAGAAGAGAAGAGAAGAGAAGAGAAGAGAAGAGAAGAGAAGAGAAGAGAAGAGAAAAGCAACATTTCTAGCAGGGATTTTTTTTTAAAGGACTGTGACTGAAGTCGGATGATTTGAAAGCAAGGCTCATCCCTGTGGAAGAAAAGTGAATTCAAGAGGAATACCCCAAACCAAGGTCCCGTATCTGAGAAGTCCATCTCAGAAATCCAATGAAATGATCTCATCTTGTTTCCTCCTGGGTCTAAGTCGAACTGCACTTATTGCTCAGATGAGAACTGCTCCGGTCGAGCTCCTGCCCGTTGGCTTTCCATTTTCCCACAGATCCCTTATCATCTGTTGGGAGGATGCCAAGTGCTGGCCGTTGGCACCAGCAACAAAGGCAGGACTAGGAGAAACAAAACAGATAAGAATCATTTAAGTCAGGAATGAATAAACATCAGGCTTCTGAGCAGCGCTGGTTCCTCTGTCCTTACCCAATATTGGAGGAGAATAAGTTGAGGGTCAAGAGTGAAAATCTGACAGCTACGTGCCTCTTTGCTTTCATTTTGCCAATAGAATAAAGGGGGGGGATGATGCTTTTGAATGGGTTAGTCAAAGAAAGGAAACCTCTCCAGTTCTGCCGAGAGAGGCTGCCTGGAAACTTTTCAAGGTCATTCTAGCTGGTGTGAAGAAGATAGCAGATGGTTCTCATAACAAAAAGCAATTGCTTACTTGAGCTGGTAAATATTTGGGGGGGGGAGGGCTGTTGGCTGGCAATTTCATTGTTATATGCTATGGTTAGATGCCTCGGGACTTTGGGGTTAGTTTTCCTTCGCCTATACCGGGGTTCCCAACTTTTTTTTTTAATTATTATTATTAATTTAATTTCTATGCCGCCCTATTCCGGAGAACTCAGGGCGGCTCACAGCTGCACCCCTAGAATGCTTCTGATATATTCTCGCACCCCTTACAAAAGTTCAAAACGGATTGTGCATATACACTATAATTTTGAAACTTCTAAACCCAAGTTTTTGCAACCCCCGGCATATCGTCTCGCACTCCCAGTTGGGAACTACTGACCTATTCCATACCGTGTATTCAATAAACTAGTAAGTTTTTCAGAAATGAAAGCGATCCTGGATGTTATTAGGCTATTTGAGCTGGAGGTTGACATTGAGATTGACAGATCACAAACATGGTCATCAATCACCGATGAAGTTTTGTCTCATTATTCCTGGCCCAGGATAGGCCCAGAAGTCACTAATGGTAGCTCTGCCTTCACACACTCTGTCAAGTTTATTTGTTCTCCAGAATTAGATAATGGCAATAGCATTTTAGACTTACATACTGCCTCATAGTATTTTACAGCACTCTCGGTGAGAGTGTATTTTACAATGTCAGCACTACTTGCATATTGCCTCCCAACAATCTTGAGTCCTCATTTCATTGACCTTGGAAGCATGGAAGGCTGAGTGAACCTTGAGCCCTGTCAGGATTGAACTCCAGGCTGTGGGCAGTTTGCCTGCAATAGTCTTCTGCCCCATGAATCCCAGCGACCGGTTAGGGCACACAGGGTTGGCCTCCTACGGGTCCCGTCTGTTAGACAATGCTGTTTGGCGGGACCTAGGGCAAGGGCCTTCTCTGTTGCTGCCCCAGCCCTCTGGAACCAACTTCCCTCAGAGGTTCGTACTGCTCCCTCCCTCCTAGCTTTCCGAAAACTGTTAAAAACACATCTATGCAGACAGGCTTGGGGCGTGTGAGCTGCGCTCTGCCCCTGGGCCTTTGATTGGGACTGTTGTATGAGTGGGTATAGTTTTATAGTTTTTTATATTGTATACTACTATTTTAACTGATTTATATTTTGTACTTGTATTATTTGCTGTGAGCCGCCCTGAGTCTGAGGAGAAGGGCGGCATATAAGTCAAAATAATAAATAAATAAATAAATAGTGCATTTTAATCACCGCGCCACCAGGGCTCCAGGTAAGGTGGCAGTAACCACAGCTAGCCAAAGTCTGCTTGCTGGTGGTAAAAGAGAAGGGGTGTCTGTGTTCTACACACCGTAAGAGATGGTTTTCTGCTTCTTACAAACCATCTATGTTTTCTCTTGAGCGTCTGCTGAGTGGAGTTGGAGGCAAAAAAGATTGCAGACATCATAAAGGGGGAAGTAATAATAACAAAGTTTTCTTCTCTATTTTTGCTGGTACTGATCTGGATGCGTCAGTTTGTCATGTCCTCCCTCCTTCCCATCACACGCCATCTTCTCGTCAACTCTTACCTGAAAGCAGTTCTTAAATTTCCGGCTAACAAAATAGAGAGCCACGGGGTTGATGCAGGAATTGAGAGAGGCCATGTTGATTCCAAAATAATCCATTACCAGAAGGAAACTGGATGGAAAGAGAAAGGAAAGAGCCGTGATGTAGAACATTAAAGTGAAGCACGATGACATCTTCAAGGACAAAGTCAACTCTTGATGACTCCAAGAATATATCCAGCACTTTTCTTGGCTGGGGAAGAGATTGCCATTGCCTTCCCATCTTCTGGGATGTTTTTTTTCAACTTCCCAGCCTAGTCTGTACCTTCCATACTTTATCCTAGGATTTAACCCACTTAGCTTTATCAGCAGAGCTGAGGGCAAGCTGGGAAGGCGTAACCTGTTTCTTGTCTTCGAGAATTCTTTCAGTTCAAGCCAGATCATCCAAAGGATTGCTTAAGCCCTGGTTAGTTTATGGATTGATTGTTGCAAGGCACTCTTCATCAGTTGCCCTTGAAAACCATATGGAAGCCTCAACTTGTTCAGGATACAGTAGTGTGACCAGTTGGGGGCGTGCCTCAGTTTACCCATCTAACACTTCACTGGTTGCCAGGTTGTTTCCAGGTGCAATTTGAAGTGCTGGTTGTTACCTATAAAGTTGTACATGGCATAGGGCTTGATTACTTGAGGGAGCTCCTGTCTCCCATAGTATCTGCCCAACTAATTTGATCTGGGACACTTCACTTAAACCAGGGGTCTCCAAACGTGGCAACTTTAAGACCTGTGGACCTCAACTCCCAGAATTCCCCTGACCGGCTGAGGAATTCTGGAAGTTGAAGTCCACAAAGTTGCCAAGTTTACAGACAATGAATTAAATCAACCTCCTGCTTTATCTTGCAGAAGGAGCTTACTGACACATAACAGAATATCTTTGTGAAAGGATCTCGACAAAGGATCTACATGGTGATAACTACTAAATCTTTTGCATTGTTTGGGACTGCCCTATGTCCTGATGATGCTAGATCTTACAAAGTCCAGCCCAGACACTTCCGTGATGAAAGCAATAGTTAGATCAGCCTGAAGACCTTGTATTTTGGGCGAAAGGCCATTAAAATCTTGACAGTGGTTTTAGATGTTCATCACTCCTTCACAGCCCTACCTCAAGACTTTATGTTGCTTTTATCAAACGTTTACAATTTTATGGAGCTTTCTAATGGATGTTGTCATGAAGGTCCCAGCTGCGGTGGAAAGGTGGGAAAGCCATAATTCAGGGGTCCCCAACCCCCGGTACTGGGCCATGGCATGCCAACAACTGGTCCACACAAACAAAGCCCCATCGGTGGGATGCAGGGAACACACAAAACCACGCACTCTCTGGTCTGTGGAAAAACCTTTCTCCAAGGAACTGGTCCCTGGTGCCCAAAAGGTTGGGGACCTCTGCCATAATTGAATCAATACACTTATAAATACATAAAGCAAAAAGATTAATTGTCGAAACCGCTGGGTTGTTTTTTTTTAAATCTCAACCATCACCATATGGCCTTTCTGCCTATTGTTCTCACCTAAGCAGCTCACATCTCTCAGCATCTTGTTGGTTATAGATGGTCTTCTTGAGAATCCTACTGAGATGAAGAGGAAGCCAGCAGAGGGCAAAGATTACCACTAGACAGAAGACGGTTTTGGCCACTTCCCGGCGCTGAAAAACACACATGCGATCATTGACATGAACAGAACGTTAGAAAAAGTTGAAGAATCCTCTCACGCGCTATTCCACCCTGTCCTCTCCGATATTTAGGTCAGACCTTAAGGGGCTTCTCCTTTTCCTATTCCCCACTTATTTCTCTTGTTGTTTTATCTATTTGTGCTACGGTTGTCTTAAATTTCTGTTAACCACCCAGAATCATAAGAGATGAGATGGGCAGCCATATAAAACTTCCCAATAAAACGTAAGTAAATAAGATGGCCCTGCCAGTCTTAAATATAAAATTAATCAAGGAGAAGAGGCAAATATTTCATCCTACAGGGTGCAGTCAACCACTGCCACAAGATAAGGTCTTGGCTGCTAATAGAAATAGCTTCCAAAGGAGCTGGACAAATCCACGAAGGGCAGATCTATCGATGGCTATTAACTCTGATGATGGCTAGTAATTTGGTGGGTACTGAATCCACCCACTTTCCTCCAGCATCCAGCATAACCAGTAATTATGATTTGATATTCCAAACTGGACTGGAATAATAGGCTAAAAGTCTGGTGTACTTCTGGGTCAAAGGGAGGGGGTGATTAGCAAATTATGAAAGAAAAAGCTCCATTAATTCCTGACCAACAAATGCACATAATTAATTGACCATTATTTAAATCAGACGAGTCCAACCCATGTCTTGCAGGCCACATGCAGCCCTGGAAAGCTACTAATGTGGCCCCACAAGATAATAAAAAAAATAAAGGAAGTTTGTTTTTACATACATTCTCTATATTATATATTTTATCATTGGCTTCATCGGCTTATCGGCTGCTGCTTATACTTATTTATCTTGTGCATGCTTTTATTGTTTTATTGTCTTTTCAATTGTTTTAATTATAAATTGTAATTAGAATTGGAAGCCGTTGAGAATCACGTGGTTGAGTTGGGTGGCTGTAGAAATTGAATAAATAAAGTAAAATGAAATAAAATAATGAAATATATGTGACTCAAGACAATTCCTCTTCATTCATTGCAGCACAAGCAAGCCAAAAGGTTGGATTTGGATGGACAATTATGGCAGGAGACAAAATGAAAAAGCAAGGAAGCCTCTCCACCGCCTGTGTTTAGCCAAAGGTGAACGTGTCTTAGCTAGAGGATCTCACCCGCTTCATGTGATCATTGAGGGCCAGCCGCATGCCGTTGCTCTTGCTTAACATCTCGCAAGACATGAGGGAGTAGAAGACCCCAGTGCAGGCCAAAGGCAGGCAGAAGTAAAATCCAAAGAGCCACCAGTCTTTCGCGTCCTTGTAAAACTGTAGACAAAGGAAGAAACAGCTTCAAGGAATCGGTGAGTTACGCATCCACCAAGCTCACTTGGTGATTGTATCATTTCAGCTATAATTGTATGTGCAGAAATCGGAACCAGGCCCTCTGCTAAGCAAGGTAATTTCATTTATTTCATTCATTTATTGGATTTCTATGCCGCCTTATTCCAAGGACTCAGGACGGCTCACAGCCTAAATAGAAATTAACATTAAAATACATATAAAAAAGGAACCCCTGAATTAAAAAAACAATCATCCAACTAACATGCACACAAACATACACTGGCTGGGGGCAAGATGTTAACTGCCCCAGGCCTGTCGGCAAAGATGTGTCTTGAGCAGTTTACGAAAGGCGGAGAGGGTGGGGGCAACACGGATCTCCGGGGGGAGTTGGTTCCAGAGGGCCGGGGCCGCAACAGAGAAGGCTCTTCCCCTAGGCCCCACCAGGCGACACTGTCTGGCTGATGGGACCTGGAGAAGGCCAACCCTGTGGGCCCTAACCGGCCGCTGGGATTCATGAGGCAGCAGACGGTCCCGTAAGTAACCTGGTCCGGTGCCATGTAGGGCTTTATAGGTCATAACCAACACTTTGAATTGCGTTCGGAGACCAATTGGCAGCCAACGCAGCTCGCGGAGTGATGCCGAAATGTGGGCATTTCTGGGCAGGCCCAACACAGCTCGCGCGGCTGCATTCTACATTACCTGAAGTAATGAAATGTTTTGAGTTCTATGGTTGCTTGAACCAGCCAGTTCTCGCTTTTTAAGGAAGCCATAGTTAAACAATCTAGAGATTGCTATGTTGTGGGAACTCCGCTTTTTTCTTTTTTTGACCACGATATGCAAATGTCAGACTACTGCAAGCTCTTGACTGTAGGACATTTACCCAATCTAAGCAAAGATAGGCTTGTTCTAGAGAGTGCTTTAGTCTACTACTACTGTATTGTTGGTGAGTAGATTTCAGAAGACTCCTTATCCTCAGAGACCTTGCCCCTGTAGCTGTAGGCAGCAGAAGGTCTTGCCCATATCTCCCTATGGTGTCTTTTCTATTTCCAAACTGTATATTCATTGTTTTTAAGGGATGTTAGCTCTTCATTCACATTCTGGGTTACAAAACATATCTGCCAAGCTAGCATAGGTGGAAAAATTTGGCTTAGATGTGTTGTTTTATTGTTTTCTTTTTTTGTAACGGGTTTTCTATAGCTATCTCCTTCCTTCTTTCCTTCCTCCTTCCCTCCCTCCCCCCTCCTTTGACCGAACCCAATTCAAAGTGTTGGTTATGACCTATAAAGCCCTACATGGCATCGGACCAGGTTACTTACGGGACCGTCTGCTGCCCCATGAATCCCAGCGGCCGGTTAGGGCCCACAGAGTCGGCCTTCTCCAGGTCCCGTCAGCCAGACAGTGTCGCCTGGCGGGGCCTAGGGGAAGAGCCTTCTCTGCTGCGGCCCCGGCCCTCTGGAACCAACTTCCCTCAGAGATCCGTGTCGCCCCCACCCTCTCCGCCTTTCGTAAATTACTTAAAACACACCTCTGCCGGCAGGCTTGGGGCAGTTAACATCTTGCCCCTAGCCAGTGTATGTCTGTGTGTATGTTGAATGATTGGTTTTCTTTTAAATTAGGGGTTTTTATATATATGTATTTTTAACTGTTGATTTCTATTATGTTGTGAGCTGCCCTGAGTTCTCCGGAATAGGGCGGCATAGAAGTCAAATTAATAAATAAATAAAATAAATAAATAAATAAATAAAGACATTTCAACTTCATTATGTTATGCAAAGTCATCCCAAGAGAAATGAAACTAAAGAAGGCATCCTATCTCTTTATCTTCATATTGTAGTATGAAGTCACTTGTGCCCATCATTTCTTTCGACTAGCCATTCAAAGGGGGGGTGGGGGCGGGGTCTGATTCTCAACAATTTTCTTTTTTCTTCCTCCACGTACATTTGGAAGTACCATCCGCAAGAAGTCGAGCTTACGCCAATGTGAGCATACCTCCAAGCTAGGGCCTTCCGGGATTACAACTCCCAATTTTTCCAACGAGTGCCGGAGAGTAGTAAACCTAACAGAGTTAGAGAGAGCACCGGAATGGAAAAGGATGGATAAAAAAAGAGCAATGTACCAAAGTGAAGTGAAGCTTCCAAGCAACCACCGTGTCTTCCACCTACTCCCAACTAGCTGGAGCCTGTCCATTCAAAGCAGGAAGAGATATACACTGAACGCTAACAGCCTATTGGTTGTTCAACGCCTCTGTTTCCTATCACTGCCAAAGGAGAGAACCTACCACCATAAAGCTGGATTTTTGCTCGGGGGCCAGGAAGCAAACCAAATGAGTCTGTTCACGGTAATCCAGTTTCACCAAGTCAAAGGCAATGGCTTCCGGGATAGCCAGGATGATGGCCATGACCCAAATGAAAGTCACTTCAACTGCCTTCCACATAGGGATCCCAACGCCCTGGATACGGCTCCAGGAAGCCACAGCTCGGTATCTACAGGAGAAACAAAGGAGACACTATTTGTAAGAGGAAAGGGCTATTCCTTCCGTAAAAATGAGAAATACTCCGAAGCGTTTATTACCGATCGATGCTGAGAGCACAAAGGCTGAGGACGGTGATGCCGACAGAGGCCTTCTGAATGAATGGAACCAATTTACAGACCTGCACCCCAAAAGGCCAATCTTCTGCCAGAAGCTAGAAAAAAAAAGAAAGGAAAGAAACTCGTGGTTATTTGTCCATAATGGAAGATTCTGGATAATAGAGAGATTCCAGGCAAATAAGGCTTGGGGAAGCACAGCTGGTCCTATGAGCACAACTGAAGGCAAAAATTTCTGCTGCTAAGTGAAAACGGTTGTTAAACAAGCTTTGCCCCATTTTACGGTCACAGTTAAGTCAATTCGTGCAATAATTAGGTTAGGAGCATGATTGTTAAGTGAATCTGGCTTCCCCATTGACTTTGCTTGCTAGACGTTCACCACAGGTGATCCCGGGACACTGCAACTGTCATGAATATGAACCAGTCGCCATCGGTTAAATTGTGATCACATGACCATGGGAATGCTGCAACCGTTGGATGGAAAACCCATCATAAGTCACTTTTTTTCGGCGCCGTTGTAACTTTGAATGATCACTAAACAAACTGTTATAAGTCAAGGACTACCTGCATAGTCTCTACCGAACTATCATCATGTATTAAAAGGCACCCCTGATTCCCAGCATCTCTGGGCAGTTAAGCTTGTTGGCTTTATATTTTTCTGTAGAATCTGTCTATGTAGTAGATTTGTAGGAGACAGTAAAAACCATCACTATCCTGTAATTAAAACCAGACATATTGTAGGAGATGACTAGGCAGAGGCAAAGGCTGGAGTCAAACGCATCATCAGTTTAGAATCTCTACATCCCCATAAGTGATCTAAGTCGCCCCTTAAAATCCATTAACAGTCTGGCACTAATTTGCCTTGACTGTTAGTAATTCAGATTCTTGCATGAAATAACCCCTTAGTGCTTTTGAAGTCTATCTTTTGAGCAACTACCGGTAGGATGATTAAAGGCCTGGGGACTAAAACCTTTGAAGAACGGTTGCAGGAACTGGGTATGGCTACTCTAGAGAAAAGAAGGACACGACATCAGTGTTCCAATATTTGAGGGATTGCCACAAAGAACAAGGGGTCAACTTATTTTCCCAAGCACCAGAAGGCAAGACAACGGATGGAAACAACGGATGGAAACTAATCCAGGAGAGAAGCAACCTAGAACTGAGGTGAAATTTCCTGACAGTGAGAACAATTAATCAGTGGAACAACCTGCCTCCAGAAGCAGTGAATGCTCCAACACTGGAAGTTTTTAAGAAGAGACTGGACAGCCATTTGTCTGAAATGGTATAGGGTTTCCTGCCTGAGCAGGGGGCTGGACTAGAAGACCTCCAAGGACCCTTCCAGCTCTATTCTGATTGGTTGAGGCAAACCATTTATATATCATATATACTCTTTCCTCTGTCCTGGTTCCTGACCTTGCACCTGACATATCTTTAAAATTCCTAAGAGCAAGAAAAGTGCAAACTTAGCATCAAAACTGCCAACGATATTAAGAAGGCTCGTCTTTATTGTAATTCAGGCATGGCTGACAGTCAGTTGAGAGTCACTGTTGCAGAGAGGAGAGTTGGTTCACTTGCTCCAGATTGAATTACTACTTTTCCTGCAGATTCTTGCATGTGATCAGATATGAGCCTTTCCTTTCTCATGATCACTCATGAATGGTGGTTGCATGTTTACATCCTCTGCATTTCTGAATAATCTCCTGACCCAAACAGAAGCCAGAGAAAAATATTAAAATGTTAATATGACCACAGAAATGTCTGCAGACAACGCTGGCTCCAAGGCCTTGAAACAGAGATGAGCACCACCCAGTATAGACAGTAACAACTAGCAGTGTAAGATCTGCAAGGCCTCCTTTCTCTTTACCCTACTCAGATATCTCTCAAGGAATACTTCAGAAGATATCTGAAGCCACTAACTTGGTAACCTCCCCCCAAATTGTGAAGATTATTCTGTAAGCGTTAATGGCAATTGGGCTGTCTTGCAGATTGGAGTTTTAATGGATGTTTCGGGAGTTGTTGTTATTTTTTTGTACCATATGAGATTGCTTTGCTTCAACTGTTTTTTTTTTTTAAATAATCGTAAACTGGCCAGTATGTAAAATCATGTGGTATACAGATTGATGCATAAATAAATGAGTCATTGAGATTAGACTGAGAAGTATTTGTAATAAGTGGACTGGTTTCAAATAAAGCTTATGATAAGGTGCTGCAACAATGTAAACAGGATTTATGAAAACTCAAGAAGTTATTGTTTTATATATATATTTATATATATAATTTTTTTCCCATCAACATATGTTAATTTTTCCAATCAACAAGTTGTCTGGAGTTTGCTATGCTAATACATGTTCAATTCCTAATCCTCAAGAAGTTATTGTTTCCTGCTTATAAAAACTCCATGTAAATTACATTTAAGAAATGTTTGCTGTGGGAAATCTAATTATTAAAGATGGTTTTATTTTAGATTTAACCGAAAATATGGTTGGCTTTTTAATAAAAAAAAAATTGGGTTACATGCATGTTTGAAAAAGAACAACTGGAATAATTCAACCTCAGGAGACAAAAAATAATGCTTACCATTGTCTTAGTCTACTAAATAATGAAAAAGATTTTTCCTTTTTGTTTTATGTTCTGAACACTTTGTTCCAATTTCAGAGCCGCTGTTTTTCCATGCTCAATGCTGCAACCTTGTGACTCACTGATGTGATGAAAGATGAATTACAAGGATTACCCCAATCTTAAAATCTTGTTGATCTTCTAACTCTACTTCAACAGCCAGAATATGTAAGGTAGACCATGAGCAGGTCACCTATAGTTTTGGGATTATATGTGCCCATTTCTTTATTTGTGATCAGAATGTATCAATGTATTTGGGACTATTGACCAAGTCCCAAATATTAGAAAATAATATCCAGTAATTACATTTTTTTCTTAATATTTTTCCACAAGTACAGGTTACTTTTCCCCCCAATCAGCCAAGGGTTTGTCCATTGGTTGTGACAGGAATTGACTGACCGACTAGTCCAGAATCACCCAGTCAGTTTTCATGCCTAAAGCGGAACTAGAACTCACAGTCTCCTGGTTTCTAGCTTTGTGCTTTAACTACTAAACCAAGCTGCTTCTCATCCAGAAATTTCCTGATAGTTAGAACAATTCATCAGTGGAACAATATGCCTCCAGACGTTGTGGGTGCTCCAACCCTGGAAATTTTTAAGAAGAGATTGGACAGCCATTTGTCTGAAATTGTGTGGGATTTCTTGCCTGAGCAGGGGGTTGGACTAGATGACCTCTAAGCTCCCTTCCAGCTCTGTTATTCTGTTAATTACAAAATCATAGTGGAAAATAATACTGGCCCCACTTCCTCATATCTTTCACCTCCTCTGGGCTGTTTGTGCTTGCATGTTGTTCCTACTGATATTTTGGGAATACGTTTTTGTCTAAAAAGAATACAAATTAAGACGGATTGGCAAAGATTGTCCATCCTGGATTAGTTAATACTTTGCTGCATTGGCCAGTTGTCCAGCTGGGTGTAAATGAAATCTCTGGGTGCCTAGGTGATCCATGGCTTTTCCCCATCTCTTCTCCACATCTTTAAGTGCCAAGGGAGCTCTAATCCTAACCAGACCTGGGAAGATCAGGATTATTGGACAGGAATGCATCGTTTTGAAATGAATTGCTGCAGATGATTGCAAGTATATTATGTTTGTGGGGTTCGTGAAGATGGAATAATTGGAATTATGAATATGGAATAACTCCTAACGACTTCAAGTGTTCCTCCTTCACCATCTCTTGTTAATATATTTAAGGCTGCTAATACTGAACTTTCTGTTCTTTTACTTTTGCAGAGCAAAGCTGTTGGAGTAATGGCCAAAGTCAGTAGAGTAAGACAGCTGCCAAGCTAATTCCAAGCAAAATGTGAGAGGGATGTCAATTTCTCTCAGAATATTTGGATCCCATACATCCTCCACAAGGACATTTCCAGATTGAACTAAATTGGGTCTCCTCCAAACTCTAACTACAATTAGGACGTATATCTTGATGGACACCAAGTTAGAGAAAATAACACCACTCTTCTAAGTCCTTGCTAAGCTGACCTCTGATTATGTTCAAAGGAGATGATTGTGTAAAAAAAAAAAAAAATCCCAACCAGAAATATCTGGGAAGGAGGAGAAGGTGAAACAATTAGGTTTCACAGATATTTTGGCCTGGAGGCCTCCCATTTAATCACATTTCACTGCCTTTACGACATCTGATCAACTTCTGGCTCTTGAGCTACAGAACAATCGCTCCACTGTTCCTTCTACTGCAATGCTCTACAGTGAAATGGGGAAAAGTAATCCCGTAGTAGGACGTCCATTCCATGTTTTCATTCTGATGTTAGCAATGCACTTTCAGTTCTCCTTATCCTTCCACGTGCCAGTTTTCTGGTCTGAGAAGTTGGGTGGGGATATATTTCTTCAGGTGACAGGAACAGAATGTTTTCAATACTCCCTCAGAGGGGTATTTTCAGCCCATAGTAATCTACCCTATTTTTCATGGCCATAGTTGTCACTTTCAGAGAATCATAGGGCTGGAAGAGACCCCTCCTGTCCAAGGCAGAAGTCCTTCTACCATCCTGGACAAATAGTTGTCCAATCTTTTCTTGAAAACCTCCCGCGACGGAGCACCCACAACTCCAGTTCCATTGATTAATCATTGCCGGGAAATTCCTCTCTAGTTCCAGGTTGGATCTTCCCTCTGATGGGTTTTCACCCATTGCTTCTTGTCCTGCTCTCAGATGCAGTGGAGAATAAATTAGAATGACAGAATAAGAAAGTTGGAAGGGCTCTTGGAGGTCTTCAGGTTCAACCCTTTGCACAAGCAGGAGACCCTCTACCATTGCAGACAAAAGGTTGTCCAGTCTCTTCTTAAAAATACCTCTTAATAGGATCTCATGTTTAATATTGATTACTTTAACATTGAAAAAGCGGATTGAATTTCTACCTCAGGTTAGTGAATTTCTACCTCAGGATCTTTTGTTAGGGATCATAAAAGATTGCACTATTACTGAGATGAATAATATGTGATAGACTAGAAACAGTGGATAGACTATAGATAAGAGAAACACCAATCAAATAAAGTGTAACAGGCGTATAGTTGAGGCTTGACGTGAGGAGTGAAGAATGTTTACCAAATCAGACGTTTACAAAGACTAATACTTAGTGTTGTATTTCAGGTTCTATAATGATGGCTTCTTAATATGATCTTACGTTTAATGTCGATTGTTTTAATAAAAATAAAAAATTTTATATAAAAAAATACCTCTAGTATTGGAGCACCCACAACTTCTGGAGGTAAGTCGTTTAACTGATTAATTGTTCTAACTATCAGGAAATTTCTCTTTATTTCTAGGCTGGTTCTTTTCTTGGTTAGTTTACATCTATTGCTTCTTGTCCTGCCTTCAGGTGCTTTGGAGAATAGCTTGACTCCCTCTTCTTTGTGGCAGTCCCTCAAATATCGGAACACTGCTATCATGCCATCCCTAATCAATGCCCTCTTCTCTGTAACAACCCTTTAAGTAATGGAAGACATTTATTAGGTCTCCCCTAAGCCTTCTAGGCTAGACATACATCTCCTTTTTGGTGGACTGTACCATTTCAAACTATAGGTCACGGAAGCAGCAGCAACTTGCAACTTGCCAGCTTAGATGGCCAGTTCTCTGATAAGGACCATTGGCAGCCCTACTATTCAGACCCATTTTCAATTGCCTTCATGACATCTGATCAACTTCTGATTGTTGAGCTAGAGAACGATAACCAACAGTAACTTGACATCAGGGATCAGATCTGGAATTTTCTGTAGCTACTACATGGATGGTACCAATTTCTATGGACTCTTCCTGGTTGCATCCCAAGCAGATGCATCTTTTTACATCATGCATGTTCTACCGTTACCAACCTTATGTTTGAGCTCCTGTTGATGTCATCTCACTGATCAATCAGGTGAAGCTGGATTTGAAAGGAAGAGTGTCATAGCAATGTGATAAACCCAATCAAATAGCAATGGTAAGTTACAAGTGGATGAGTAAAATAAATAAATACCTTATAGACATTAATGGGTAAAGCAATGAGGATGTAGAAGAGGTCTCCAAGAGCAAGGCTGGCAATGAGGACGTTGGGTCCGTTTCTCATGCACTTATTCTTATAGATGATCCTTAGCAGGGTGGAATTTCCAATGATACCCACTATGAAGATCGTACAAGAGACAAATGTGTTGATGTACTTGAAGACTTCCCGGATTTCTGTTGGCTTTGTACACATGACTGGTAGTGGAGCTTGTGGGATGGCATCCCCAGGAAAGTCCTTTGACTTGTTGGAGGGGATTCTATGAACTGGGAAGATGCCTGCTTGGATAATTTTGAAAGTTGGATCTTCTCCCAGAATCTCCAAAGCTATGGTGCTGTCTTTGAAGCTGTTGGCTGTCTGGCTGGAGACACTCAAGATCAGGCAGGAGGTCAACACCAGAGCAGTGAGATGTCTACCCATGGTGAAGCAAATTTCAAAAACCCACACAGTTTTGTGTGTGTTGAGCATTGCAATGTTAACAATGTCTCCTAAGATGTCCTATTCTCATCTGCAGGTGGAAGACACTAGCAAAGAATCTGGATAACAAGAGAAAATAAAAAAGTGATATTAATATAAGCATGATTTTCTTTTCATTTGATTATTGTTCACAGAGGATAAGTAACCCACACAGCCCGTGGGTCTTATATACTCTCTAGTTGTTTGAGTGGATCTCAAAGTCTCTTCTACAATTGCCATAGAAATTTGCCAGTAAAATTGATGAACTAAACCCTTGGGATGCAGATGAATATGTATCTCCTTCTGTAGCTTTCTTTTCTACTCCATATAGTCAATGGAACTCAACTTTCCATGAACTCTCACAGTTTTTGGACATCATCATCATCATCATCATCAAGTTGGAAGGGACTTTGGAGGTCCTCTAGTTCAACCCCATGCTCAGGCAGAAAACCCTATACCAGGGGTAGGCAACCTTGGCTCTTTTATGACTCGTGGACTTCAATTCCCAGAATTCCTGAACCAGCCATGCTGAAGGGAAAGGGAGAGGTTTCCATGCTGAGCTATGCTGGCTCAGGAATTCTGGGAGTTGAAGTCCACAAGAGCCACGGTTGCCTATCCCTGCCCTATACCATTTCAGACAAATGGCTGTCCAGTCTCTTCTTTAAAACTTCCAATGATGGAGCACTCACAGCTTCTGGATGCAGGTTGTTGCACTGATTGATTGTTCTAACTGTCAGAAAAGTTCTCCTTAGTTCTAGGTTGCTTCTCTCCTTGATTAGTTTCCATTCATTGTTTCTTGTCTTTCCTTCTGGTGCTTTGCAGATTAGCTTGACTCCCTCTTCTTTGGGGCAGCCCCTGAGATATTGGAAGACTGCTATCATGTCCCCCCTCATCCTTCTCTTCATTAAACTAGACATACCCAATTCCTGCAACCGTTCCTTATATGTTTTAGCCTCCAGTCCCCTGATCATCTTTGTTGCTCTTCTCTGCACTCTTTCTAGAGTCTCAACATCTTTTTTACATCGTGCTGACCAAAACTGAATGCAATATTCCAAGTGTGGCCTTACCAAGGCATTGTAAAGTGGTATTAATGCTTCACGTGATCTTGATTCTATCCCTCTGTTGGTGCTTCTTAGTCCCTCTGTTAGCTTCTAGAGGACTAGAAGTAAACTAAAAAAAAATAGAACCTGTGGCCTTCCAAGTTAAAAGGAAAATGTTAGAACTGACAGATGGCCAGGTGATCTTTAAGGTTCCTGGAACAAATAGGAAGCTGAGCCTTCCACCCTTCCGAGGTTGGTGAAATGAGATCCCAGATTGTTGGGAACAATATGCTGGGTCTGTAAACTGTTTAGAGAGGGCTGTAAAGCCCTGTGAAGTATATAAATCTAAGTGCTATTGCTATCACTATTCCAAGTCCCATCAGCCACAGTCAGCATGTGTGATGGCAAGGGCTTATGGAAATTGTACTATATATGGGAGATTAAGTTCCCAGCTCCTGATATCTAGTTAGGTTTGATTAAGGGATGGTGTCATCAAAATACAATATGTTGAAGTTAGTTCAGAATGTGGGAGGTGAAAACAAGGGACATGTCTCAGCTATTGGAAGGAAGAAATGTCTTTCAGCTAAAGATGAAGTCATTGGGACTTCAAACTTTATCCAAACAATAAATTAAGTTAAATTACATTTCAGTTCTATCCACATACTTTCTGATTTACACTAACAGCGAATAGCAAATTGCTGAATCTGATACGTAATGTTATTTCTTGCAGAGTAAATTTTTAAACATGTTTTAAAGATATTTACCCCACCTACAGTGGTGGGATTCAGCCGGTTCGCACCAGTTCGATAGAACTGGTAGCCAATTTTTTGTTGCCCAGGCCCAGAATGGACGTCCGGAAGTGGCATCCACACAGAGAACCGGTTGTTCCCATATTTGAATCCCACCACTGCCCACCTATACACATACATACATACGTACATACATACGTGTCCCGCCATCAGTGCATGTGAATTGATTGAGTTTGTGTGTGGTATGAATGTGTTAATTTTAAAATTATTGTAGTAGTTTTGTGGTGAGCCGCCCCGGGTCTTTGGAGAGGGGCGGCATATAAATGTGATTTAAATAAAATAAATAAAATACATACATACACAACTCAAGGTGGCCAACATATCCAACATACCTTTCTCCTGTTTTCTCCAGAACAACCCTATGAGGTGAGTTGGGCTGAGAGAGATTAACTGGGCTAAAGTCACCCAGCTGGCTTTCATGCCTAAGGCAGGACTAGAATTCCCAGTCTCCTGGTTTTAGGCCAGCACCTTAATCACTGCACCAGACTAGTTCTCATTGCTAAATAAAAGACAGAGTAGTTCTTTGGAAAGCAGTAAGTTGCTTGGAAGCTGAAATTCATCATTAATGCATAATAATATAGCATTTCCTTATATAATTCCTTCTGCGAAATGATTGCTGTACAATTGCTTTCCTATTATATTTACAAAACTTTTTAAAACAGATCCCAGATCCCAACTCATAATTTAATTGCAAGATTAGTGAGCAATGAAAAGGAAAGGACTTCAAGAGGAAAGGAATAATGATTTATTTTTTTTTGCAATGACTGTATTAAAATAGGTTCCCCTGCCTTAAAACATCAGTCAGTGACAATTTCAGATGCAAGAACACCTGTTGGGCTGTAAGTCCCAGGAATAACCTTTTTTAGATTTTCAGAGCTACAAACATTTCACCACTTGACAATCACCAAATCAAATCTGAAACCATTAAAATACACATAAGCTGTGCTAGTTTAAGGTCATGACACTGAAACATGAACACAATAAAACGAATCTTTTCATTGAAGTATTTCTAAATCAATAAATAGAGCTGTCGGCTGACTTTTGCAGCTTAATATTTCTCAGATGCATTTGGTATCCATGATAATGATTCTCCCCATCACGAATTCAAGTGGTTTGGCTGTTGCTTCCAGCTTCTGCAACTGGGAAGTTTTTCACCCACCTGGTTATAGTTTGTAAATATAGGATCCAGCTCTCACTCGTTTTGTGTTCCCTAATTGTTTAAACTTAGTTTCAACTGCATATACACCAAAAATGTAAGACCAAGAAAGAATTTGAGATCAATGCAATTTACAAAGAAGCATCCCTTAATTCAGATTTTCTCCACGTTGGCAACTTGAAGATGCATAGACTGGTGGCTGGGGAATTCTGGGTGTTGAAATTCACACGTCTTGAAGTTGCCAATGTGGAGAAACACTGGTTTCCCCCCACTATTTTAAGTATAGCAATTTCTAAACAATCCCTTTTGAACAGATATTCCAAAACTGATGGTCCACATATCACCATATAACCCTAGCAAGATTCCATCTTCTGCTAGCCTGATGCATACAACTTGTTTATATTCCAATTCCCATTTCATTACCTTGGCTGGCTGGTCAAAGGAAGGAATAATCCTTGTGTTACGATCCTAGCACTCCAGATTTCCCTTTCACAAAAATTAGTTCTTTGGTGCTGCTTGCTGGTTAGAGTTTTTTAGAACCTAGAGCGTCCTAAATCTGGTGCCAGAAAAAAGATGCAGCCGGAGATGCTGACTAAGTTAAGCTTGCTGAAATCATCTTCCAAGGATGAGCAGTTCTTATTTAGGAGCTACAGCCAATGACATGAGACCAAAGAGCAGAGGAAATTGGATGGACAGGGCAAGTTTTGTCATGTCAGAGGAGAACACAACAAGCTGTGTGTTTCAAGCAAGGGGAAGGTGGAGGAGGGGGGAACTTTTGGTCAGGGGAATCTCATGTTCAAGAAGCAGATTCCAAAATGCAGGCTTATCTGATTTTCAGCAACGGATTATTGATACACGTTTCTCTACTTTTCAATTAGCACCTTTGTTATTGTTGTTTTCTAATAAAAGAACAAGAATTGTTTTGCTCATGAGATAATCTTCCTCTGTTTTTTTTCGCCCTCTCTCTTTCTCTATCTCCTTACTTTTTTTTCCTTTTTCTTCTGTTCTGGTGTATCATTAACCCCAATTTAGATTTTAGTGGGATAAAAGATTGAAAGAAACGACAGAAAAGTACAAACCACGAGGCCAATGGCCTTTAAACTTTGTAACTATTAAACATTTCTTACAAGGAGGATTGTAAAGTAGTGCTGAGTGGGAATATGGGAAGAAGAGCAGGATTTGGGTGTCTCACCAACATTTTCACCCACATGAAATGGAGAGAAAGAGGCTTGTGTGCTAGAAAAGGACCTATCGGTCCATTTCAGATTCCCATTTTGGCATGTACTTGTCAACTTTCTGCAAATATTTTTATAATGCTCTCTTATGTATCATTTTTTGTCAGGTGTGAAGAATCGGGACCACACAAAAACATTCCAGTTAAACTGATTTATTGCTCATGCCAATATATACAAGAATCTGGTCGATCAGTGATCAGCACTAATTGGTGCTAGACAAGTTAGTAGAATTAAAAGGGGTAACACAAAGGCCGCTTGTGGGAATGTAATGATTCCAAGGCTGATTCCTTTCTTGACTCTGCCCCAGGCTCTACCACACTTTCTCCTCTCTCTTTGTAGGAACTTTCCCCTAATATACTGTATATTTATCCCTATATCTAGTTATATATTGTGATGGACAATTAGGAATTATAATTACTACAACCTTCCTCAAAAGCTGATGCTTCCTCTGCATCATCTTCTAAGGTGTGGACCACTCCCAGATTTCACAGTGCAGATCTGGAGAATGTGCAGGCATGAGAAAGCTAGACTAGAACAGAGATAGAAACCAAACAACTCTCCATAATAGAGAAAACTGTAACCAGGTGATTTGAATGGTTGGCTGGCTGCTTAACCTGTTGCTACCGGTAGTTCAAGAACAGATGTTAGGCTCAACCCTAGAGATGACACAAAGAAATCTAATCCAGTTCAATTCTTTATTTGCTTACATCTAGCAGACAGAATCTTGCCAGCGTAAAGCTATGCCTATTAGACATATCTCGAGAAGTTCTTAGGCTATAGCTACTCTGATTCTCCTTCCCATCCAACTGAGGACTGCACAGTGTCTTAATCTGGGCCTCTCTCTTGGAAAGCATTGTGTTGCTAAAAGCTTCCTCCAGACACACCATCACAATATGCTGCCCAAAGCCTTTAAAAACATTCTAGTTCCTCAGCATTGGTTATGATTGTTGAGTGCTTAAAACTACCATTAGTTGCTGGAGGACCCAGCAATTATAATCCAGAGCATCTACAGATCACAAGGCTGAACCTCTAGTTGGTGATCTGCTGGTTCCTATTCTGAGACTGAACCAAGCCATAAATATTTTATAAACGTTTTGCCAAGGAAACTTTGTATGTCAGGTATCTTTGCCACGAACGATATCTTTCTTTTGGTGAATAACTGTAAATCTTTCTTGTTCTTTGTTGGAAATATTTTTAATGATTCTTGCATTTTTTAATGATCCAAATGTTTGGAATTTAGGCTGGAAAGCAAATATAATTTTTCTTGTATTTCTAGGTCTTTCCTTGGAATAATTCAAATAAAATCCTGACTGTTGCACGTCAACTACCTCAGATACAATTCCGATGATTAGGTGTTGTCACCACCATCACTATCACCCTTTCATCATCACTTTGATCAATGTCGTTATTGTCATCATTTGAAATTAAGTCATTCAAAGATGAGAAGTAGTTTGGTGTAATGGTTAAAGCAGGGGTGTCAAACTTGCAGCGTCACACGTTTGACACCCCTGGTTAAGGCATCAGGCTAGAACCTGGGAGACCATGAATTGTGGTCTTATCTTGGACACAAAGCCAACTGGGTGAACCTGAGCCAGTCCATTTTTCTCAGTCCTAGGAAAAAGGCAGTGGCAACTCAATTCTGAAAAACCTTCTCAACAAAACTGCAGGAAGTTGTCCAGACAATCTATGACAATCAGACACAAGATAAGATAAGACAAGACAAGACGATAAGACAAGACAAGATAAGATGATAAGATAAGATAAGATGATAATATGATAAGATAGGATAGGATAAGATAAGATAAGATAACCTTTATTGTCATTTTTTTTTACTGTGGGCACAACGGCACAAAAATGAAATTTAGTTGCCCGCTCTCAAAGTGAAACGCATACATGACACACACCTAAACATATGTACAACATATGTATAGACCCACACACCTACATATATATATAACAAATAAATATTAAATACTGTCCATCTTGAATATATAATGGAAGAAGGAAGCTTGACCAAAAGAAAAAAAAATCTAAGATGGACTAACAAATCCAAGAAAACTGGATATTTTTCTTAGCATGCACTGCTTATGTTTCGAATTACTATTGATCTTGAATAAAATGTAGATGGACACATTTGCAGGAATACACTACCATTTATAAACCATTTACAGATTGGTAAAGACCAAAAAAATTTGAAAAAAATAATGTATCCCAGTCATAATGTATCCCAGTGATCTGTTATATGCTATGTCTTGTTGCATTATGATTATATGATATGGTTTGAGCCTTAAGACAGCAGACAGATGCTACTTAAGGCAAATGTCCATTATGTGATCAAAGAATGGCAATCAACGGGGTGCAGCAGAGTCACCAGACTGAATAAGACTGAATTCTGAGGCCCATTTTAGGTTTTGAATGGGGTTTTTTTTTTGGCAATGAACCTAAAGCAAATTAGATCTGCTAAGCCTAGCAGATTCTTAATACTGCTATTGTTACTGTTTTTGAGACAAGGGGGGAAATGCTGCTGAAAATCAGTATTTTTTCTCTCTTAAATTTTGGTACCATGATTTTAGAGGAACTAAAAATAGAAATAAGTTCTGGAGATTGCTGGCCTTCTTTTTCAGTCTCAATCTCCAAATTGTAAATGGTGTTGGTTTATCATAAACATTATTGACTAACTCAAGTTTTTACTTTCAAGCTTTGGGAATTTCTCCCTTCCTGAGTCTTATCTAGCATCAACCACACCATACCGACCTACAAACATTGTATTTACAATCCCATGGCACAAGAGAATTCTCCTAGATTCCATGCAAACATTTCTTATCTAGAAATCCTATTTTTTTTTCAGTGGTGGTGTCTAAGATTTTCAGCAGCTAAACTATCTGAAGGAAGGAGCTTGTAAATTGTCTTGAAAAATATAGAAATATATTTGGGAATATACATAGTTTGACCCTGGTGAAAATATTCTGGGCTACCAGTAGCGTGAGACCCACACCCATTGACATACAGAATGCAAAAAAGGGCAACAAGAATGATCAAGGAAATGGAGCGCCTCCCTTATGAAACCAGATTGCAACGCCTTGGTCTCTTCAGCCTTGAAAGACGGCGTTTAAGGGGTGACTTGATCGAAGTGTATAAAATCATGCATGGGATAGAAAATGTGGATAGAGAAAAATTCTTTTCTCTATCACACAATACCAGGACAAGGGGGCACTCCCTAAAGCTTATAGCTAAGAAAGTGAGGACAAATAAAGGGAAATATTTCTTCACCCAGAGGGTCGTTGATTTATGGAATTCACTTCCTGAAGGGGTCGTGACAGCTGTCAGCCTTGACAGCTTCAAGGCAGGGCTAGATAGATTCATGGATGCAAAGTGTATTGGTGGTTATTAAAACGGATGTCCGTGTGCCGCCTCTATGTTGGTTGAGGCAGGCAGGATTCCCTTGAGTACCATTTGTTGGGGGTCAAGGGAAAGGGAGAGTTTTGCCTTCTCTTTCTGCTCAAGATCCCCATGTACAATTGGTGGGCCACTGTGTGACACAGAATGCTGGACTTGATGGGCTTTGGCCTGATTCAGCATGGCTCTTCTTATGTTCTTATGTTCTTATGTAGAGTTGTAAGGGACCTTGAATCTCTTCTAATCCAATCCCCCGTTCAAACAGGAGACCATTCCGGAGAAATGGCTGCCCAATCCTTTTCTAAAAACCACCAGTGATAGAGCACCCACAAATTTTGGAGGCAACCCTTTCCACCTAATTGTTCTCACTGGAAGGAAATTCCAGTCTCTTCTTTAAAACCTCCAGTGATGGAGCACTCACAACTTCTGGAGCCAAGCTGTTCCACTGATTAACTGTTGTTAATTGTCAGGAAATTTCTCCTTAATTCTAGGTTAGATAGCTCCTTGATAAGTTTCCATCCATTACTTCTTCTTCTGGTGCTTTGGAAAATAGGTTGATCCGCTCTTCTCTGTGACAGCTCCTCAAATATTGGAAGACGTGCAATACAGGAGCACCACTTTATCAACATACGGAAGACTGGATATTTTTCTTGTTGCTATTTTCAGTCAGAATGACTAATAGTTATCGGACTCATTTTCATATCTTCTAAGTAGTCCATTATCCAGGTGATAGTCGATCACCAGTGGGAGAAAAAAGGGGGAGAATTCAACTTTTTTTTGTTTACCTGCCCCACGAAATCTATCGCATTGGCCTCGTATCAAATAAATGAAGAGAAAACTGACATCAGAACTGTAACTTTCAACCACCAGTGGAAAAATATTTCAACCTTAGAACCTTCTTGCATTGATCAGAAAAGGGGCTTCGCCAGAACAAAGGAAGTTCAAAGCCAGATCAGAATGAACGATGACTGACTTTTAATTCATCAAAAGATTCCGTTCCAATCCAAGAAAAATCACCTCTCATGAGAACTGGCTTATTATCCAATACCAAGATAATTATCAACAGCAATTGCTTTATGAGTAATTCTGTAATGACTTTATGAGTAAAGACTTCACTGATCATGTTTTCTTCATTGCTTTTTGCAAGGCTTTTTTTTTTCTCATAGAACACTCAGAACGGAGTTCCAGAACCTTTTTTGGATGGAACCTTGTAGGGCAGGCAAAGGCGGGTTGTATGATGTTTGTGAGTTCCGGCACTATTTTTTTTTTTTTAAAGAAAAAAAGCACTGGCTTTTTGTTTCATTCCCCTAGTTTACAGTCCCCTATCGCCACCACTATATTTATAGATACTTATAATTTAGACCAAAAAAACCCCCAATAATTTATGCATCTAATGACATGGACTCTCATAATAAATGGGCCGGATAATCAAGAAATTGCAATAATTTTCAGGTTTATAAAACACAAGCCGAATATAATCAATTTTTTTTTAAAAAGGCTTTTGAAAAGTCTGATTTTTAAAATGGTTAGGTTGCAAATGAGTAAAAAAAATTTCTAAGATTCATTTTAAAGTACGCAGTGCAAATCTTATAAATAAGAAATCAAGCGATGTCTGCAGAAAAATAAAAAGTTGCATCTAAAGTGAGGTTCAGGTAGATATGAAAGGTACAGATGTTCTACATTTGAAATTAGGAACAGCAATAGCAAAACTGGTGCTTTTTATTGTTTTTCCAATTCTCATAACAAGAAGGGATGAAACATGTCTGGAATCCTTAAGTTAGATCAAATTTGTGGATGCTTTCACCTTTCCAACTATGTCTAAATATATTCAACCAAATAGTGAGAACAATTAACCAGTGGAACGGCTTGCCTTCAGAAGTTGTGGAAAGTTGCTTCATCACTGGAGGCTTTTAAGAAGAGACTGGACAACCACTTGTCTGAAATAGGGCCTTCTGCTTGAGCAGGGGACTTGATCCCTTCCAGCATTTTGTTCTGTTCTGTTCCACTGTGTTCCGTTCTGTTCCATTCCATTCTGCTCCGCTCCTCTCCACACTCCACTCCACTCCACCCCACTCCATTCCATCCCATTCTTCCCAGACTTTTTCAGATTTTTTTCATTAAATGCATCATGGTCCAACTGACCGTCAGGTGCAGAGACTGTGAACATTTTGGAAGGTCAGAGTTTACGTGTGTGACCTCTAAGATGGGTGATCTCTCAATTTTAATAACCAGCTATCAACACCCCACTCAACATCTAAAAAGCCACATATAACAGACATTGTATAAATACTGCACAGCCCAAAGCACATGCTCTGATAGAAGTTCCCTGAAGATGGGCTCCAGTACAAGTCCAAAAGCTCAGAAGACAAAACCGCTGGTTCCGGTGACTGACTCAGATAGGATCTCAATTTTAGTTTATGTTGGTTTGTCATGTTTCCAACAATAAGTTTGGTTTCTTCCACTCCTGCACTAGTAAATTTTTACAAGTTCACACAAAACTGTGTGCTTCTTTCACTTTGCATCTGACCTGATATCCATAGCTTTTGTGAGCCATTTTTTCTAACACAATGTATTTGGCTACATTACATTCACACACTGAAATTGGCATAGTGCTTTGGCAAGTTCAGAAAAGTGCAGATTACGGGGGGGGAACTGATTTTAAATTCAGCACTGGTTTGCAAATGCAAATTTAGATATGTTCACATTCAAATGTAAACTAAATAAAGTTCCCCCTCGTCCTTAATGTTTGCATCTCCCAGCTTACTTTGATGATCTCCATGCAAGCCAATATTTTCATAATACAACAGTAATATTCTTTTTTCCCAGTTCCTATTTTTCCAGTTTCAAATATCGTAATACCTTGCTTCATTTCAGCAGTTGTAGAAACGGATTGTTCTTCCTTCTGAATGAGAATCAGTTCATTAGGAGAGGTCAAATCATTTTGGATTTCCACATTTCAATAGGATATCATTGAGCCACAGGGATTCTGGGACTCTCTATGAGGGAAGGATCCGTTTCTTACTTTGCTGATCCCGTAAGAAACAAACCAGTTAAAGCCAGAGTTGAAAAAGCAGGAAAAAAAAATCTGAAGGAGAAATCATACAGAGAATTTCAGATGCTGAAGGCAGGACATTGTTATCTGAGACTAATAAGATTTGTCTGGCTTCACTTGACTTGAAAAATTATAAAATAGAAAAAGAGATGACTGTGCTAGGCAAGACATTTAGAAGAGCTGAATTATGGCTTTGCTGGGAGATAAAAAGAGATATTAAATAAGTATCGGTCTGGACATAACCAATTAGTAATAAGGATGGGCTAATGCTGCAATATAGCCAAAAAATTCCAGTCTACAGGACTGAGTGATCAAATTTGTGTGAAGTAGAGATCAGCTGCTCCCAAATGCTAATTTCTAGAAGAGACAGCTTATATAGCAGAAGTAAAGACTGAACTGAGTTCAGAATGAACTAAGTTTAGGGGACTGGAGGCTAAAACATAAGGAATGGAATTGGGTATGTGTAGTTTAATGAAAAGAAGGACTAGGGGTGACATGATAGCAGTATTCCAATATCTCAGGGGTTGCCACAAAGAAGAGGGAGTCAAGCTATTCTCCAAAACACCTGAAGGCAGGACAAGAAGCAACAGATGGAAACTCATCAAGGAGAGAAGCAACCTAGAACTAAGGAGAAACCTCCTCACAGTTAGAACAATTAACCAGTGAAACAACCTGCCTCCAGAAGCGGTGAATGCTCCAACACTGGAAATTTTTAAGAAGAGGTTGGACAGCCATTTGTCCGAAATGATATAGGGTTTCCTGTCTGAGCAGGGGGTTGGACTAGATGACCTCCAAGGTCCCTTCCAACTTTGTTATTTGGATAAGGCTTTACTGAACAGGCCACAAGAGGATATGTGTTTCTCCCAGCCCCCTGGCTGATACACACATTCCTGTTATGACAAAAAAAATAATAATAAATTGCTGGGAGAATGCTAAGGATCAATAAATAGGTCTTGTCTGAAAATCAAGAAGAGTTACAGGCAACAGTTGGTCATGCAGATTAGGGGTGACTGGCTTAATGAGAATTTATGAATGGAGCCGTTCTTTGCCAAAGACAGAACTTTCTCTGTGCAGCTGAGCATAGCCAATAGTGGCTGGCAAGTCACAAGTAGAGCATGTGATTGGGAAACGCTTGAACAATAATGGGTCCCCCTATTCGGAGGGTTTTGTGTAGAAATTCAGATTTTAATGGTTCTTGCACTACATGCCAGGAGAAGGCTCCTCCCTGCTCCCCATAGGAGAAACATTATCCTTGGGCTGTCATTTGTTTTCAGAGTCCTAAAGTGCTTTAGGGTTGAAGCTTCTTTTAAACCCAAGTGTTTATAAAAAGTTTGGAGTCAGAATAACTTTAAATAAGATGCTGCGTTCCTTCTTCCCTCTCACAACGCCCTTTGTTTCAGAAATAATATTTTGCAGATTTACCGAATGCATCTCATCGGTTGGTCTGTTTTTAAAATCATCGGATGGGATGGATCTTGTAGACCCGGAGGTGGAAAACCTCTGCGATCAGGCTTGCAGACGATTTCTGCAAAAATTTAAGGTCTTTCACTCTTTCCACATCCCACATTCTCTCTCTCTCTCTTTTTTTAAATAAAGTTTTATTGATTATTTTTTTAACAGAATTCAATAGTACTCATTCAGCCAAACGTGTTGTCTGAGTACCTTATGCACTAATACAAATTAAATTCCTAATCCCTAAACCTTTTCTCTAACCATTGATAAAATAGGTCCCAAATTTGAAAATGTTCTGTTTCTTCTTTTTCTTTCAACCTTAAAGTAAGTCTGTCCATTTCCGCACAGTCTAGTATTTTTTTTTAATTATTTCTTCTTCTGGGTGGTATTTCTTCCTTCTTCCAGTATTGTGCAAATATAATTCTTGCCACTGTAACACATCCCACATTCCCATGGCTGTTGGCGGAAGACTATGTTGCTTTTCTTTAGATCTCAGCTAATCCCTTAGTTTCATAGAATCCTAGAATAACTGGCTGGAAGCGACCTCAGAGATCTTCTAGTCCAACCCCCTGCTCTAGACAGGAGCTTTATACCATCTTGGAGAAATGGTTTTCCAGTCTATTGTTTTGTTACAAGAAGCTTTAAAACATCTCCTCTTGCTCAACATCCTGCTGCCAATCATTTGCCTTTAGGAAGCCCACCAGAAGATATCAGAACAGTAAAAAAATAGACTTTTCTCATGGTTATTCTCTTACAACCAGCAACCTGAAGTTCCAAAGGTTGCTTCTCACCCAAGAAGCTTCTACAGTTCAGTTCTAAAGAACTGAAGAAGCTTCCTGGGCAAGAAGTGAAACATCTTCAAGGAAAAACAAAGTAAGGTCCAGTTGCCTTTTGAAAAAGCACCTTTGGGACAACCAGGACCTGGATGACTGGGAAACACCATAGACATTGGGTAACCTGAGGGATTTGAGCCCATATACTTCTGTAGATGCGGCGTTGGAGAGCAGTGGGCCTGGATGGCCAAGATCTCTGTGTCCTTCTAATTAGCAAACCTAAAGAGACACCAGAAACCGTCTCTTTTTCTTGTCGTACCATGCGCTTGGTAGTTGCTCTAGTTCGCCTTTGATCTTTAGGCTTCTCTACTTCCAAAGGTTGAAAAATATTGATGCTCTGCACGGGCAATTCCATCAAAACTCCTGCTGCTGCTGCAAAGGGCTGTGACTCTGAGGACTGTGGTTGTATGTTTAGCTCCATTTCTCTTTCTTTTGGTAAATCTGCTATTTTTGGTGTTGGAGATGGGGGTTTACCAGCCTTCAGCACATTCTCAAAAAAATCTTTTGCTTTGCCAACGGAATTCAAAAGATATCTTTTGCTCTGATAGAATAGTGACAGTCCAGCTGGAGCCTCCCACCTGAATTGTAAAGCACATTTTTTAAGTTCAGCCACCAAAAATGCATAATCTTTCCTTGCTCTTAACATCTTCGGAGGGATCTCCTTCAAGACCACAACCTCCTGGCCACAGAAACCTTCTCAAACTGGTGGTGGGGAAGTAGAGCATCTTGCAAACATGGAGAGGTTAATTGAAGGCATGGGGCAAACAAACTTTAACCTCCCTCATTGCCGTGGTTATGCTACTAGCAGTATTTGGCAGGCAGATTTAATGATCCCTCATTACCTGGCTTCCCAATTAACCTCTTGTCCTCAGGAAGAGAGAGTTTAAAGAAGAGAGAGAGACTTCTAGTTTTGTCAGACTTCAGGTGAATTGAGATGCTGCTTTGGCAGCCAGTTTCATAGTCTCCTAATGGGCCAAATAATTCAATATTTAATAGCACGGACACCGAAACTTCAGGATACTGTAAAGTTTTCCATAGCCCATCCATACTGAGCCCATATATTATTATCTTAAGGTCATGTAATCACAGGGTGACATATTCTCATTTCTTTTCCTTTTTTTTTTTAAAATCATCCTGACATTGCAGGCAGGATACTCGGGGTGATGTATTTCTTGAAAAGTAAGGCTGCGCCAAAACTCTCCAGCCGTACCACTACAGATAGTCTTCAGCTTACAAGAGTCAATTTCAGCGGTTCTCAACCTATGGGTCGCGACCCCATTTGGGGTCGAATGACCATTTCGCGGGGGTCGGCGGACACCGCGGTCCACCATTTTTTTTGTTTTTTTGTTTTTTTCGTCGCGCGCGCGGCGCAGATGCATGGTTCGCAGTCCGCCATATTTTTTTTGCCGCGCATGCACGGATTGGGCCGTCGCGCGTGCGCCACGCATGCGCGGATCGGGCCGTCGCGGTCCGCCATTTTGTTTGTTTTTTTTGTCACGCGCGCGCCGCGCATGTGCGGATCAGGCCGTCGCGGTCCGCCATTTTGTTTTTGGTGTTTTTTTTCCCGCCGCGCATGCGCGCCGGGGTCATGCCACGCATGGGCGGGGCAAGTGGGGTCTCAACCTGAAAAAGGTTGAGAACCACTGGTCAATTTAGTGTCCATTCAAAGTTACAATGGCGGAGAAAAAAGTGGGTTATGACCATTTCTCACACTTGTGACTGTTGCCGTGTCCCAGCGTCATGTGGCACCTTTTGCATCCTTCCGACAAGCAACGGGGACGCCAGATTAATTTAACAACCAGGTTACTAATTGAAGAACAGCAGCCATTCACTTAACAGCTGTGGCAAGAAAGGTCGTACAATGAGGCAAAATTCACTTAACACCTATCTTGCTTAGCAACAGAAATTCTGGGCTTCGTTGTGATCATATGTCAGGGACAGCCTTGGTTCCTGGTCTACAAAGAGGCCCATTTATGAATACAATCCAAACCATAGACTAATACTCCGCCTTTCGTAAATTGCTTAAAACATACTTTTGCCGGCAGGCCTGGGGCAGCTAACACCTTGCCCCTAGCCAGTGTATGTTTGCGTGTATGTTTGTGGAATGATTGGTTTCTTTTTTAACTTAAGAGTTTTTATATTTATGTATTTTATTGTAATTTCTATCATGTTGTGAGCCGCCCTGAGTTCTCCGGAATAGGGCGGCATAGAAATTAAATAAATAAATAAATAAATAAATAAATAAATAAATAAATAAATAAATAATAATAATAATAATAATAATAATAATAATAATAATAATGAGTAGGAAGAGAGTAAGAAACAGGCGGGAGAGAAGATGTAGAGAAAGAAATTTTAAAAAAGAATATAATTCTTTTACTTTTCCACAATCCAAGTGTAATGGTTACGAAAATTCTTGCAATTCAGTTTTTTTTTTAAAAAAAAACAGCTTTGAATCTCGATCAATCTTATTCTCCAGGTTTTTTTTTACATTCAAAGAATGAGAAATATGCAAAGAATAGTTACAGGAATTGGGTATGTTTAGTCTGGAATGAATAGAATAGAATAGAATAGAATAGAATAGAATAGAATAGAATAGAATAGAATAGAATAGAATAGAATAGAATAAGGAATAGAGTAAGGAATAGAGTAGGAATAGAGTAGAGTAGAGTAGAGTAGAGTAGAGTAGAGTAGAGTAGAGTAGAGTAGAGTAGAGTAGAATAGAATAGAATAGAATAGAATAGAATAGAATAGAATAGAATAGAATAGACCTGCTCAAGCAAGAGAACCTATACCATCTCAGACAAGTAACTGTCTAGTCTCTTCTTAAAAATCTCCAATGATGGAGTGACCATGATTTTTGGAGGCAAGCTGTTCCATTGGTTAATTCTCCTCACTGTCAGGAAATTTCTCCTTAATTCTAGGTTGCTTCTCTCTTTGTTCAGTCTAATGAAAAGAAGAACTAGGAAGGATGTGATAGCATTGTTCCAATATTTGAGGGGCTCCTACAAAGATGACGGGGTCAAACTATTTTTCAATCTTGCATCAAAAGGCAACACAAGAAACAATGGTTGGAAACTAACCAAGGGGAGAAGCAACCTAGAACTAAGGAGAAATTTCCTAATGCTGAGAACAATCAACCAGTGGAATGGCTTGCCTTCAGAAGCTGTGGGTCCTCCATCACTGGAGGTTTTCAAAAAGAGATTGGACAGCTATTTTCTGAAATGGTATAGGGTCTCCTCCTTGAGCAGGAGGTTGGAGTAGAAGACTTCCAAGGTCCCTTCCCACTTTCTTATTCTGTGATTCTGTTAATTCCCCAGCCAGCATTAACCCATACTGGGATATCCCCCAGTTTCTATGAGGTTATAGGGATCTGTATTTCAAGCCCATAATGCAGATGCATTATCCAAGCTGCCAATTCCTCACGTTTCCAAAGTTTGGAGCCCGAAGCCTCCAGAGTACTGGTTTGGCCCTCCCTTTGTTGCCTTCCTTCTTTACTCTCCTGCCAATGTTTGTTGCATACTCAGAGTCAAACTAAGAGGCGTTTGGGGCATGCTAGAGGCATGTAGCTTTAATCACTGGTGGAAAGTCTGTTGAAATACACTTCCTGCTGTGCTGGGGTGTTAATAAAACATCTATCCTGGGGTATGTGTGATTATTTTTTCTCTCTTTGCTCATTCATCTCTGTTTTACTCTCATCTACTTAGAAAAATTTAGGCTTCCCAGTTTGGAAGCAAGCCTAGCCATAGATATACACTTCCAACAAAGGTTTTTAGGAACTCTAGAAGTGAGGGGAGATTCCCATATAGGCACAATCCCCTCGCCCCATTTCTCACGATCCTCTCTACATTTCAGATCAGCTTCTAATCGCAACTGAGGGCTAATTTGGGGTGTTTAAAGCAGGCTACGTGCGTTTACTGGCAGAAGCAAAACAAGATAAATAGCCTCACCTTTCTGTTGGTCTGCAACCTGCATTTTTTTTTTTGCATGTATGTATGATATTTAAAAGAAAGACTGAAATGGAGGCAAACCAAAGCACAGAACAGTTTTAAGTCTGCTAGGAATCTTGTTAAAGTGCTTTTGTGCTTAGCACTAAATCCTATTTGGTCCCCAGTTGGGAGTGTCTGGGGGGGCGGGATGAGGGTTAAAACATCGAGCGGGGGGCCACAACTATGGAATCAAAAACCCGTCCTTTTTTTGCATACATTCCACTTCTGTAACACGTGTAAAAAAGAGGCAGCCCTTGGATTGCATAAGTGTGGCCACTATTTTTGGCTTTGCCTGCAACATCCCCAGCCCATGATAAATAACAGACATCAGTCATAATAACCTTGGTTTAGAAATAATATTTAGAAAGGACCATGATGTTAGATAATTTCTTCCTCTAGCTTTCGGACATTGGATTATTTGAAGGTGAAGGTTTGTTCTCCGAGCTTGTGGATGGTTTCCAAACGTTTCGTTACCAGGCTGGGTAACACCTTCAGCAGAATTTAGAGGATGTCAGTGTTCTTCTGCTTATAAGGGCTTCAGGTGTGGGTGTGTCAAATGAAGGTCTTGTGATGGGTAGGTGTGAGTAATCAGATGGCTCTTGTGATGGGGAGATTACATCTGGTCAGGGTGGGTTGAGGGTTGGTGCTGTGTCTGGTTGACTGTGAGGTTGATTTGGGTTCTGAGGGATTTGTAAGCTGGTTGTAGAACAATGTGTCTGTTGATGGAACTGCTTGTGGAGCGGCAGGCTTCGATGCACTCGTGAGCATGGTGGGTGGTAGCGTGGCTGATGATTTTTGTGTTGCTCCAATCAAACTGGTGTTGTTTGGTGTTGGTGTGGGTAGCGATTAAGGATTTGGGATTGTGGCGTTTGACTGCTAGCCGTATTCGTGGATCCTGTTTTTTAATTGGCGTGATGTTTGTCCCACATAGAAGTGGTTGCAATTGTTACAGTTGATTTTGTAGATGACATTGCTTCTTTCATCCTTCTGTGTCTTGTCTTTGGCTCTGGATAATTCCTGGCGGAGTGTGGCTGTGTGTTTATGGGCTATCATTATTCCTAGGGGTTGGCGAATTGGCTCTTCGTTGGATTATTTAGATATCTAGGGAGCTCCTTGATTCTATGATCAGATAGCACACTCCTAACATCCTCGCCATGTTCATCTTACATATTTTGCATGTGCACAAAATGGATTAATTAACTTTATATGAACTAGTTCGATTTGTATTGATATCAAAAGGATTTGCTTCGAGTAGATGTGAATAACATTGCTCTTTATTTTGAAATAAATATACCCAGCAGCCTTGATTGCTACAATAATTCATTGCAGCTGACATTGGCTTACAGAAGTAGTCAAAAAGTCAATAGGTTGAAAACCCATGACCAGATTATCAACAGTCACGAACTAATCTGAATAAACTTGATCCATCACTGGGTGATACAGTATTGTTCTTAACATCGTTCCCCATGACACAAAAGAGTGCGCAGTCTTCAGAATTCAAAGGAAGCACCCAAATATGGATTCTGGATTTTTCCCCCCATAGATCACTTGGTTGTAATTGCTTTGATTGATTTGATCAGGAACAAAATCTAGTTCCACTTTGACCTTGCAACTGACCTAGTCCAACAAATCCCTGAGGAACCATGTGCCACTACCTTCTCGGTTGAAATGCATGCTTAGGAAAGCAGGGAACATTATTTTGTGTGACAGCATCCAAAATACAGTTGATGCCTTCCGCCAGATGTTTCAAGCACCAGGTTGGTGTTTTCAACAATGCAAATGTCAACATTTCTACTCAGAAGGATTTCATCTTGAGTTCAGTGTAGTTTGACGTGCACCCAAACATTTACCTTCTGGCCCATCCTTTGGATGTTCCCAGTATTTGGCAGTTACAAAGCTTAATGTTCCCTGTCCTTTAATATTGATCTAGAGGAACAATCTAATGTCTCATGGTTGAAGTATTGAACTTAGGACTAAAATCCTAACGCTTTTTCTGACTGTGAGAACAATTAACCAGTGCAACAACCTTCCTCCAGAAGTTGTGAATGCTTTAACACTGGAAGTTTTTAAGAAGAGACTGGACAGCCATTTGTCTGAAATGGTATAGGGCAGGGGTGTCAAACTGCTGGCCCGCGGGCCGGACGCACCATGCGGAAGCCGCACCCACCTCATTGCCAGCAATGGCAAAACAGTGCCGATATGTTGCGCGACGTCATGTGATGTCGGGAGTTTGACATGTGTGGTAGAGGGTTTCCTGCCTGAGCAGGGGGTTGGACTAGATGACCTCCAAGACCCCTTCCATCATCATCATCATCATCATTGGAGGGAGACTATATGACCTCCAAGGCCCCTTCCAACATCATCATCATCATTATTATTGGAGGGAGACTAGATGACCTCCAAGGCCCCTTCCAACATCATCATTATTATTATTATTATTGGAGGGAGAGGAGGAGGAGAAATTTTGACTATATTTTGAAAACTTCAGAGAGGAGAAATTGCCAGATTTGACTGTGTTACTGGCCCTTTTCAGACTAGCAAAAGACACAACCTTTTGTGAGCCGCAATTCCAGAGCTTGTGCGGATGCACAGAGAGTCTGCAAAAGAAGAGCAAGAGAGAGAAAGGACTATGCTTTGGTCCTGGGTGACCAGCAGATGGTGCTGGTAGGAAAGTCATCTTCATGGAACCTCTTCTTCTATTTTGCTGGCCCTGATTTCCTGGCTGCCAAGAAACACCCCCCCCTCTCTCTCTTTGGCTCCCCTTCTTTGCCGCCAGGCTGTAAAAATAACTCCACGTGGCTCGGTTCACCAGAGGGGACACCTGGAGTTATTTATGACATTTAGGAGATTACCAAAAGAGCAAAGTTATACACCCGTTCAGAAGCCACAAACAGCAATGGCTTCTGGAATGGGTGGCGTGGAGGATATTCTCAGATTAGCTAATGGAACTCAGCAGAATGGAGAGTCTTCATCTTTGTCATGGTGGTTCAGTAATAGGCAGGCACCCCTGGGTTGAGGTTGGAAGGGTGGGGGCGGTTCCCTCAAGCTCTTGGCAAGAAAGGGGGAGGTTCTGGAAAACAGCTGGACAAGAATTGCTACCCGACAACGAGATAGAGCAAAAGTTGTGTGGAGTATGATTCCAACGCCACAAATTGGTTTTTTTCCCCCCAGGCCCTGGGTTTCAATTGCAAAGCTCCCTATTATAAATCTTATAATATGATATTATAATCTTATAATATCTTATAATATTATATTATAAACTTCCAGAAGCGGTGAATGCTCCAACACTGGAAGTTTTTAAGAAGAGACTGGACAGCCATTTGTCCAAAATGGTGTAGGGTTTCCTGCCTGAGCATGGGGTTGGACCAGATGACCTCCAAGGTCCCTTCCAACTTCTTCTTTTTATATTATTATTACTACTACTACTACTACTACTACTACTACTACTACTACTACTACTACTATTATTATTATTATTATTATTATTATTATTATTATTATTATTATTATCTCTCTTTCCCAAAGTAGCTTTACGTTCTCATAGTTATATGCCAGGAGCATGCACCTTCCCAAACCAATTGGACTCTCTCGCCTTCTCTCTTTCCTTCTCTCTCTGTTTCACACACAGAGACACACAGACACAGACACAAACACGCAGCTGCCTGTTCTGTGATGGGATCCATTTGGATAGATCTTCTAAATCCACTCCAACATAAATCCATTGAGGATTTACTGTGTGCCCCTAGATGAGGCTTTTGATTTTGCCGTCCTGTTCGAAAAGAGTTCTCTCTCACACAGTCATTCTTCAACCACAGTGTACAGTCACCTTATTAGTGAGGGGGCGGTATATAAATTTAACAGATAATAATAATAATAAATAAAGTAGCAGATGAATATGCATATACTTAACTGGCAACAATCACCTTTTTTTTTTTGCTTTAAAACAATGTCCCAAATTATCCAAATCATTTCGGTCTCAGGCCTCCAATAACATCAACATATTATCCCCATAACCTCTGTAGCCCTTCAGAACACTTTTTAAAAAGTGTAATTCTGAGGTACGAAAAATGGCTCATGTCCAATTTGATGTCAGTTTCTCTCCTGTTTGACTTTATTAAGTATTCTTGGAGCTGAGTCCAATCTTTGAGGGACTACATGGAAATCTCTGTCTCTTTTTTCTTATTTGACTGCTTAAAAATCATGCACGCAGGTACATAGTGACATTAAGAAAAGCTAGATATGCTTTTAATAAAAGCTAGATTGTGCCACTTCAAAAGTGAGAAAGAGTGTTACCTGGCCTGTATTCTTTCAGCAAATCATCTGAATTCACTCTTCCACAATAATGTGTAGGTTGGGGCACAAAACCTTTGGACCACATACCACTTTGTCTGGACTGGAATTCTCCGATCGGAAACTGCGCACACAGTCCAAAGGTATACAGAAGAGAACTTTCTAATCCCGTCTAATTTTACAGTTCTCTAAAATCCAGAGATAAAGAACCTAAAGGTATAGAGCAGTGGTTCTCAACCTTTTTCAGGTTGAGACCCCACTTGCGCCGCCCATGCGTGGCGCGACCCCGACCCGGGCGCATGCGCGCGCGATGGGCTGATCCCGCATGCGTGGCGTGCGCGGGATGGAAAAAAAACCAAAATGGCGGACGGCGGTGTCCGGCGACCCCCGCGAAATGGTCGTTCGACCCCAAATGGGGTCGCGACCCATAGGTTGAGAACCGCTGGTATAGAGAGAAAGTGGAGAAATAGCTGGACAACTGACAAGGAGACACTTGTGGGAAGACAAACGGAGTGAAGTGTAGATAAGGAAAAACCGAGGAAGCCGATTAGAAGAAGGGAGAACAGCAGAAGCCGAATGGCTAGCAGAAAACTTCAAGAGGGCTTAAATACAGGAAGAGTCGAGTGTGCTATTGGCACAACGAATGGGTTGTCCAGGGTGATCGATTGCAAGGGAGTTTGAGGAAGGTATAAAAGAGGTCTTTAGGGGCCAAGCAATGACGAAGTGACTACACGGTTTCAAGATGGAAGCAAACTTTGAACAAGAGACTGAAAACAATTTGATTTGATTTTGTTTAGTGTAAGATGGGACCAAGAGAAACTCCGACAGGCTTTCAATTATTTTACTCTCTGGATTTTGAGATGCAGGTAATGTAGTAAGGGACACTGAACAGGTAGTTTTGGATTGGCTGCTTTTGGCCAAACTGGAAGACGTCTCATTAGCCCCCCCATCAGTATCAAACCCCTGAGGATTTCAGCGCTGCTTAAAAAAAATGCACAACAGGCCGACCCTGTTATGTATCCTGTCTACTTATACAGGGTATAGTCAAAACACTGTAGAAACTTACTCACTCATTCTCTCTTGAACATACAACACTCCAGAATGTGAATTTTCCTTAGCTAGTACTTCCATCCTGATAAGGCTCAACCGAACTTGTGAATTGTACTGTTCTCGGTGGTGGTGGGGGGGTTGGGTTGGGTTTCTACCATCTCAACAACTTGTCTACAAAATTTCCTCATAATTAACACTATGTTCAGGATTCTTGATCGATGCTCCTTTGATCCTTGCTTCTGCTCAACCGGAGAGATTCATAAGTGCAGATTTCGTTCTGGGAGAGGGAGGGGGGAAACGGTTCTTTCTTTAGTAGAAGTGGCCTGCTTTTGCACGATGTGCTCGCCTCTTCTTGAGGACTTCCTGCTGATGCTCACAAGCTGCTGTGGGAAACAGGATGCAAGAGGAAGCAGGACCTGGGTCTGAGCCAAGGGAATAGCTGGGGAACAGACGGAGCCAAGAGCTGTGCATTCTCCAGAAAGTAAAGAGGGCAGAGGAAGGTTTATCAAACCCAGAATGCTAGGAGTCAATATGTAGAATGTCACCCCTTGGGTGGGGAGGAAGCTGTCTATGGACCCTTTCCAGGGGTGGAAAGTTGCTGATTTAAAAACAGGCTTATTTTACCCAGACAGTTAGCTGGGGAAGGAAACAAGAAACAAGAGTCTCTCTCCCCACCCCCACCCCTTTTCTTCTTCTTCTTCTTCTTTTTTGCAATCAGAGAGAGAAATGTTGGCTCCCTCTGTTCTTTCTCTCTCCCTCCCGCTCTCCTACCAGTGGTGTGTAAGATCGGAGCAAACTCTCTGCAGAGCTCATTACGCGCCTGCCCCAGTGCTTGGGTGAGGGCAATCTGGTCCGAGGTGGAATTTCGAGATGATTTGTATTTAAGGCATTTGGCTTTTCAGGGAGCTCACGCGGATGTGCTCGCACAAATTAAATAATTGAAATAGCAAGATGGGAGGTGTGTGTGTCTCTGTCTTGTATGTGTGTGTGTTATTTAGGGATAGAACCAAAGGAAAAGGGAATGAGGAAGAGGAAGGAGAAGCTGGCACATAACCAGGGCTAACTTTGCAGGAGAGGAAGGCCAACATGAAAAGGAACGGATCCAACGGAAGAGAATTATTTGTGGCTCAGGACTGATCTGTAGAATAATAATAATAATAATAATAATAATTATTATTATTATTATTATTATTAACAGAATGCTTAACAGGCCTTCACTTTAAAAAAAATTGTTTTCAAGTAAAATATAGGTGGGAAAATGTTGTCCTTCTTTGACAGCTGTAAATGTTAGCAGCTTGGTCTTGAGAACTAAAGATGCAGGCATACAATACACAAGCATTCTAAAAAAAAATGTTCTGTCTCCCTCAAATTTAAAATCACCAAATTTTAAAAGAATAGAATAGAAAATAATGGAATGGAATGGAGTGGAGTGTGGAGAGAATAGAGTAGAGTAGAGTAGAGTAGAGTAGAGTAGAGTAGAGTAGAGTAGAGTAGAGTAGAGTAGAGTAGAGTAGAGTAGAGTAGAGTAGAATCACATGGAATGGAACGGAACAGAATAGAATAGAATAGAATAGAATTCTTTATTGGCTAATTTCATTTTATTATTATTATTATTAGTATTAGTATTGGTATTATAGTATTATATTTAACAATTATTATATTTAAGAATTATTATAAATACTTGTAATTATTAACCATTAAATTCATGGATTGAGTACAAAATGTTTTAATGCTAGAAAAAGTTTTTTGGGGTGTGCATCCACCTGTGTGCGTATTTATCTTCAGTAAAATTTTTTAGAGAATGCCTGCTAAGACAGTACCACTCCTGATGCTCTCCAGGGTCATACAGATGACCCATTAAGAAATGCATTAAGAGCAGAGTATGCAAAGGATTTGTTAAAGTTTGTCCATCTCAGATTTAAATCTGTCAAATGAGTGAATGGTTGAGTCTTTATTCAAGGTGAGGGAATCGGAAGAGGTAGGCAACTGAAGCCCCAAATCATTAAATTTAGACCATCATCTGTTTCCTAGTCACTACCTCCCTTCAGAGCTCAAAAATGATTCTAGATTCTCTAGCCCAGTCTTGCCTAAGACCATTTACAATTGGTTCATGGCATCTTTGTGCAACTTCATTTCAAGACTTGATTCATTTCTGGAATGGGAAGCCAAAAGAAGAGTACTGTCTCATACGTCCATCTGTCTTTGGGGTTGAGGGAATCTTCATGCTTTAGATTAAATGAAGGACCTTCAAGATTCTCAATGGAGATGTCTTCTCTTTTTCATGGCCAGGTTCAGGATGATTCATATCAGTTATACTGTCCAGTATCTTCCTCAACCAAAGGGAATTTAGCAAGAATGTCTTGGCACTCGCTGTTTGTACAGCAAAGATAATGCCATCCTGCTTCACTCCACCTCACCCTGCTCTCTTCTATCCCACTCCACTCCAGCCACACCTTTTTCTTCCCATGGTCCTACCTATAGCAGCAGGTGCTCCATGATCAGCTTTGTCCAAACAGTGTTTCTCAATCTCGGCAGCTTTAAGACAGGTGGACTCCAACTCTGCAAGAACGAAAGATGTGGAAACACCTGACCCATAGAATCACCAAGAGTTGGCTACAACTGAATGGATAACATCATCATCATCACCATCATCATCATCCCTCCAGATGTTATCCAGAGTTGGTCCAGTAGTCCTCCAGATGTTGTCAAGTTAAAACTCCCATCAGCTTCTGCCAACCTGGCCAACTTTGCAGGGAGTTGAATAGCATCTGGAGAATGAAAGATTGGAATAGAATAGAATAGAATAGAATAGAATAGAATAGAATAGAATAGAATAGAATAGAATAGAATAGAATAGAATAGAATGGAATGGAATGGAATGGAATGGAATGGAATGGAATGGAATGGAATGGAATGGAATGGAACGGAACCTTGGAGGTCTTCCAGTCCAGCCCCTTGCTCAAGCAGGAGAACCTATTCCATCTCAGACAAGTGATTGTCCAGTCTCTTCTTAAAAACCTCCAGTGATGGAGCACCCGCGATTTCTGGGGACAAACTATTCCACTGGTTAATTGTCCTCACTGTCAGGTAGTTTCTCCTTAATTCCTGGTTGCTTCTCTCTTTGATCAGTTTCCAACCATTGTTTCTTGTCCTTCCCTCTGGTGCTTTGGTGAACAACCTGGCCCCCTCTGCCTTGTGGCAGCCCCTCAGATACTGGAATACTTCTATCTTGTCTCCCCTATTTCTTCTTTTGTTTAGACTAGCCATTCCCAAATCCTGCAGCCGTTCTTCATATGTTTTAGCTTCCAGTCCTTTGATCATCTTAGTTGCTCTTCGCTGAATTTTTTTCCAATCTCTCAACATCTTCTTTTTTGTGACATGGTGACCAAAATTGGCTGCAGTATTCCAGGTGTGGTCTTACTAGGGTTTCATAAAGCGGTAGTAATACCTCGCGTGATCTTAATTCTACGCCTCTGTTTAAACAGACAGGAATTTGGTCTTTCACCCCCGACATCACTGGGAAATTGCGCTTTCCTCCTGAGATTTGAAAAGGAGATGCTGTTCTGCAGGGGTAAATGGGAAAATGGCTCCTTCCCAAGTTTTCACAGAGACTGGTAGTTGGTGGCAGGCAGTGGAAGATAATTAATTAATTAATAAATAAATAAATAATAATAATAATGGCTTATTTGGCTGCTCAAGTCTAAAGCCATTTTGAAATGCAGATTAACCTACTACTTTCCAGACCGAGGGATGTTGTTTAAGTGGCTAGCTAAGAGATTTATAGGAAGACAGGGGCAGATAGAGATGAGCATGTGCAAACTTCACATTTAAATATGCTTAAATGATTTAAAATAATAATAATAATCATCCAAATTATCAGAAGACCAAAGAGCCAAATCCTGTCGCTGGCATGCTAAAGGAATCACCATTTTGATTAGCAATAATACATTTCTTGGCCTTTGAAATTCCACAATGCCTTTGGTCCATTCTATTGCAGAAAATAATAAAATAAAAAAATAGCAATCCACGATTATTTATTTAGCATGTGATGAGTACATGGCAAAAGAGAAGTAAATATCTACACACAGTCCATGTAATTATACATAAAACCAGAAGGATATGGCAGTGGCCTCATAAATGGATACCCAGTTCAGCTATCCTGGTGATTTACCTCTGACAGTGCTTCGTGCAGATCTTCTAAGGCAGGCATCTCCAACCTTGGTGACTTTAAGACTTCAACTCCCATAGTCCACATGTCTTAAAGTCCATTTTCAAGTGAGTTGGCCATGGGGAGCTGGCCACACTGAGTTGTCCTAGACCAGTGATGGCGAACCTTTTAGAGACTGAGTGCCCAAACTGCAACCCAAAACCCACTTATGCATCGTCGGGTGCCGGGTGGGTGTGGCCCATGGGCTGGGTGTGGCCAATTGGGTGGGTGCGGCTGCGGAGGTAACAGCAGACTGGGTGGGACTAAAAAGTTCAATCAATTCCAACTTTGCAAGATCTTTTTTTTCCCACAAGAAGTTGAAATTGACTGATTGGTTGAATCTTTTTTTTTTTTTGCACACGGCAGTAGAGGCCTAAAGTGAAAAGTTTTTATAAAACCCAGCTGAAGGCCTAGAACCCATGCTATAGGTTCGCCACCACTGTCCTAGACCCTGCTGCAGACCCTATCTCTCAAGAAATTCTGCTGGTGGGGTCCAGGAGATGAATATTTTCTACTGTGGCTCCTTCCCTGTGGAACATTGTGCCCCTTGAGGTGAGATGTGCCCCCACCCCTTTGGCCTTCCTTAAAACATGACTCTGCTGGTTGGCTGTGGGCCTTGATGGAGGCACTCTATGCTGGAGAAAGTTGGTAGAGCAATCTAGAAAGTACTATCCCACACCATTCGTGCTCTTGTTTTTTAGTCTTTATCTAATCCTTATTAAGTTTAACGCCTTTATATTTTTGCTTTCAATGTATTGTAAGCCTCCCAGAGTTGCTTCGGAGAGTGAGATGGGCAGCATATAAATTTAAGAAACAAATAATAGCTTCCGGATACCACAACTGGCAGAACAATTCTAGGAGGTGTCATTTTGAACATACGAGAAGACTACCCAGTTGGAGAAAGCTATTCCAGACTAGCAGATCCCATGACGCTGATACATTTCAATATCTCCCAAATGTTGGAATTCAAGCTTTCTTTGTGCCAACTCTTTCCCTGCAGACACTGCAACCACTATCTGAGGAGTAGGAAGAAACAGGAACCAAGGAACAGCACCCCTCCCAATTTCATTGATAGGAGTGTTTTCTTGGCCATTAGCACCAATAGTAAACATTTTACAACTCAACCACCCAAGGGCATCCACACTGTAGCCTTAACTATGTATTATTAATAGAGAGCTATTTATTTATAACATATTAAATAGGTCATAGAGACTTCCCAACTCTGCTCTCATGTTTGAGTCTCTTGCAGGGCTGGATACATCTGGATTATTGCATTGCTCTGAAGCAGCTAAATCAGAATAACAGAGTTGAAAAGGACTTTGGAGATCTTCTAGTCCAGCCCCCTACTCAAACAGCTATACCGCTCAAGACAAGTGACTGCCCAGTCTCTTAAAAGGCTCCAGTGATGGAGCACCCACAACTTCTGGAGGCAAGCCATTCCACTGGTTAATTGTTCTTACTGTTAGGAAATTTCTCCTTGGTTTTAGACTGCTTCTCTCCTTGGTTAGTTTCCATCCATTGCTTCTTGTCCTGCCTTCAGGTACTTTGGAGAATAGCTTGACTCCCTCTTCTTTGGGGCAGCCCTCAAATAACTGACAGGAGAGGTTTTGCAGACACCTTTTCAAGTGAGCATGGGAAGGTTTCTCCTTCGTGTCTAGATGTGAATGATTTCTGTAGAGGTATATAAAATAATTCAGAAAAAAAAAATTGGTGCCCAAGTTTTCCAAACCAACCAAACCAATTTTCGTTCACATCTTCACCAGAAATTACATGTAGAAGTATCAGTTTCACTATGGATCTATTGCTAAGGACCCAGTCACAGCTAAACTGGGGGTGAAAACATCTTCATAAAAAAAACTATTCTTCCAGTAAAAAAAAAATTGCTAGTACAGTCTAATTGGGGATGACACTCTCAGGAAGATCTGGAGAATTTTGAATGAGTCACACTGGCAGAACGGAACTGGAGAATTTTCTAGGAACATTTGAACTTCAACTCCAAGTCTTCGGAGAGGAGCGGCATATAAGTCCGAAAAATTGAATTAAATTAAATTAAACTCTAAGTACAGGTTCGTTTCCAAGTGTTTAGCTTCAAAGAAGACAGGAGCTCTAATGCAAGGAAGGGAGCTGCAAATCACATTTTTAAAAAGGATGAGAGTTGCAATGAAGTAACGTGGGTCACACTGCCTCATATTCAAAGTGAGGCCAGAATGTTCTTTCTTTCCTTGGGTTTCATGGTTGGAGATAATGTTAGCTGCTGGGGTAGACAGGAGCCCCGTTAGTCTCGTTTGCATTGCCTCTGAAGATACCAACCATGGTTGCCAGCAAACCATCAGTCACTAAAACACATATCCTCTTGGGGCCTGTTCAGTAAAGCCTTATCCAAATAACAAAGTTGGAAGGGACCTTGGAGGTCTTCTAGTCCAACCCCCTGCTCAGGCAGGAAATCCTATACATTTCAGACAAATGGCTGTTCAGTCTCTTCTTAAAAACTTCCAGTGTTGGAGCATTCATAGCTTCTGGAGGCAGGTTGTTCCACTGGTTAATTGTTCTAACTGTCAGGAAGTTTCTCCTTAGTTCTGGGTTGCTTCTCTTCTTGATTCGTTTCCATCCATTGCTTCTTGTCCTGCCTTCAGGTGCTTTGGAGAATAGCTTGACTCCCTCTTCTTTGGGGCAGCCCTCAAATAACTGACAGAACCAGTTTTGCAGAGACCTTTTCAAGTGAGCATGGAAGGGTTTCTCCTTCTTGTCTAGATGTGAATGATTTCTGTAGAGGTATATAAAATAATTCAGAAAAAAATTGGCGCCCAAATTTTCCAAACCAACCAAACTTGTAGCCCAGTGATGATTGAGTCATCTCTTTGCCCCAAATGGACATTTTTGACATCTAGAACTAATACCGAAGATGGAGAACACATGTTCTCCTTGTGTTTCTGCCTCTCATCTGGCTTACTGTTAGTACAAATGAGTCTCTTGTTTATGAGATTAGAGAACTTCCTGTTTCTTGATGGTGCTGGGAAAAAAAATAAGTGACTCAGTGCATCACTGTTCTTCAGCTTCCAGTTAGCCAACTCTGTTTAAATGGGATGATTCTTATTTTCCATCTATAACCTAAGCTTTTAGAGGAACGCAAGCTCCCATTTTTCCAAGAATATCAACTGCTCAAGTGGGGACAACTGCTCAGCTAGTGGTCCACAAGAGAAAATGGAGCAGCAAATCTGCATCAGGAAACTCTTGGACTGTAAAAGTCCAAAGATTTCATTTCATTTCTTTTTCTCTAAATCAGGGGTGTCAAACAGCTGACCCATGGGCCGGTTTCATCATACCAGAGCCGCACCCACCCATTGCCGGCAATGGTGAAAAAGCTCCGATACATTGCGCGATGTCACGTGACGTCACAAGTTTGACATATCTGCTCTAAATGTACCAGAGTCAAAGCATGCCCACCAAGCTTGTTCTTCTCCTGCCCTGTGGCTGGACAGTTGCATAGAAAGCAAAATTGTCTGTCCCACCAAGAGCAGACCAAAAACCATCATGGAAGTGATTTGCTTTGATGATAAAATATAGTGTGCAGTATAAGCAGAATGACTGTTTTCTTCCCTTCCTTTTTTCATTTTCTAATTACAGAATAACAGAGTTGGAAGTCTTCTAGTCCAATTCCCTGCTCCAGCAGGAGACCTGACACCATTTCAGACAAATGATTGTCCAGTCTCTTGTTAAAACTTCCAGTGTTGGAGCATTCACAACTTCTGGAGGCAGGTTGTTCCACCGGTTCATTGTTCTCACTGATAGGAAATTTCTCCTTAGTTCTAGGTTGCTTCTCTCCTTGTTCATTCTAATTTGCTTGTCTCCTTGTTTAGTTTCCATCCATCCTTTCTTGTCTTTTGTCTTGCCTTTATCACTGTTATATTACTACTATCTCCCCCCCCTTTAAAAAAGAAAAAGAAATAAGCTCCAAGAGAGTAAGTAAAAAGACATGAATGATTCATAGATGCAAAATGTGTGTGCATTGGGGAGGGGAGGGAGAAAGAAAAAGAGAGAAAAAGTAAGATTAAGACTCAGGGAGGCTTCAAAGTGATCGGAGCCAATTTGATGTCCTGTGCCTGGTTACACCACCAACCCACTTGGGAAACCCTGTCAAATCCCTGCCCCTTTCCTGCCATTCCCACTCCCCCTTCCTTCTGTCTCCTCCTCTCCACAAACAGAAGCTCCAACTTGGGAGTTCAAAGTTCACCATCATCTAATGATGCAGAGGGCTCTCCGAAAACCTGTGTGAGTGGCATCTGCTTATACGTCTCTACTTTCCCCTGGTGAATTAGTCCAGTTTAAAAAAAAAAAGAAAAGAACCAAGACACAGGAAGAGGCAGGAATGAAATGCGGGATCTGAGCAGAGGAGGGGAAAATGTGTTTTTAAAATTCTATGGGTGATGGATGTCCTTTGATTCTGAATATTCAAAAAAAAAGAGAAGCCCATTTAGATTTAGGGGGATGGGGATTAATAACGTAGATGTTTTGATTTGCATTCAAGGGATGTAGCTGAAAATAGGCGTATAGACACACAAACACACAAAAACAAACTCCATCCATCCATCCATCCACCCATCCATCCATCTCATAGGACACTGCTTCAATTTAGCCGCACCACCTAAGTCCATCTCGCTTCTGAGGCTTTCTGTGACAAGTCCATGGAGTGGAAGCTATTTCTACATGTTTACCACTCATGTGGAGATGTTGAAAGAGAATTAGGACCACTGCAGGTGGTAGGTAGGTAGATAAGTAGGGATAATATTTATGTGTGCAAGAGAGATCTCCTGCCAGATGCATCAGCTTGGGTTTACCTTGCTTCCTCCTCATGAAATTAAAAAATGTGATGCCATTTGCTGTAATGAAATGTTTCATTTCAACCTGAAGCTTTTTCTAAGCCTGCACCTGCAGTGGTGCCTACATCACTCTATCGGTCTGTCTTCTGTCTGTTTCTCTCTCTCTCTCATCTATCTATCTATCATCTATCCATCTATCTGTCATCTATCTATTTACCTATCTATTTACCTATCTATTTATCTATCTATCTATCTATCTATCTATCTATCTATCTATCTATCTATCTATCTATCTATCTATCTATCTATCTATCTATCTATCTATCTATCTATCTATCTCTATAGGTGGATAGAGAAAAATTCTTTTCTCTATCACACAATACCAGGACAAGGGGGCACTCCCTAAAGCTCATAGCTAAGAAAGTGAGGACAAATAAAGGGAAATATTTCTTCACCCAGAGGGTCGTTGATTTATGGAATTCACTTCCTGAAGGGGTCGTGACAGCTGTCAGCCTTGACAGCTTCAAGGCAGGGCTAGATAGATTCATGGATGCAAAGTGTATCGATGGTTATTAAAACGGATGTCCATGTGCCGCCTCTATGTTGGTTGAGGCAGGCAGGATTCCCTTGGGTACCATTTGTTGGGGGTCAAGGGAAAGGGAAGGTTTTGCCTTCTCTTTATGCTCAAGATCCCCATGTACAATTGGTGGGCCACTGTGTGACACAGAATGCTGGACTCGATGGGCTTTGGCCTGATTCAGCATGGCTCTTCTTATGTTCTTATGTTCTTATGTTTCCATCTATCCATCTCAGGGCAGGTCTTTGAGATTTTTCAGAAGACTAACATTGCTGGGACCCTCCAGATCTCAACCAGGATACTTTTCTATACAGCAGGCACCAATGCAGAGAAGACATTTTTCCAGGGTCCCACTAAAAGGCCTTCTTTTATGGAAAGGATCCAGAGTATGTCCTATTTGTGAGATCTGATGGGAGAGATGAAGAGATAGGCAATCCTGCATGTACACATACACACAGACGTGTTTATAAATCTGGATATCTTTCAAAAACACAGTGAAGGCATCAAAAGGGAATTTACAATGTAAGAATGCAAATACTACCAGTCAGATCCAAAATGGGTAAGACGGTAGCTTTAATTTTTGACTGTTCCTTATAACAATAATAGTAACACACCCTAATATCAAAACGCCTTCCCCAAATGAAATATTTTCCCCAAGTATTCCCAAATAAAATGTAAATGTCTTCTTCACTCAAGGAATCACAAGTACTACTATTACTAGTATTAAAATATGTATTACTGCCTGAAGGCCAGTAATGGGCATACTGCATGATGCTTTTATTGGTTTATCTTGGCTCTAAATATTGTGGAATAAGAGGAGTCCCACAGATGTATATGGAACAGGAAAAGGCAAATGGGATCCACTGCTTAATCTTTAGATGGTTTTCACTTGGTCAGCAAAGAAACCTAGTCTTTAATTCTTTAATGATAAGTACAACAAAATGACATTGCCTCCAACTGAAGACTTTGAGTTGTACTATTAAACTGAAGAAAGCCAATGTGTGCACGTTGCCAAGGATAGATTTGTGTATGGAAAGATCATTAACATCATTCCACTTGGATACTTCAAACCAATTCCTGAGCTCAGAGTTTTTTTTAATGCAAATCCCATTCTTTGCACTAGGTTTGGCTGTTGAACATAGGCTTCCAGGAAAACAAAACATAAATGCCACAACATCTGACATCTACCTACCTTTATGCACATTTGGGTGCATAAAACGTTGCCATTTTCCTGAGACTTTTAAAAATCTTGCCATTTGCTTTCTGAGACTTTTCGAGAAGCCCCAGAAAGCAAGCTCTCTGATGACAGTGAATCTGCATAAGTATCAAAGACAACCTCTGAGTCTTTCTATATCGCTTTGGATTCTGCATTGGAAACACGCAACTTCCAAGAAGTGCTCTGACCTCAGACACTGGAGAATGGACTTCCAACATGTCTTCCCATATTAGAATTTCCAATGCATTTCAACTAGGAGAAGCCAGCACTTGAAGACAAAGCATAGGGGATCTTGAAAACATTGGATAGGATGGCAGCAAGACTGTCATTACAATTTTGCAATAAAGCAATAGCAGTTGCTCCCTAGAGCAAGCATTCCCAACACCTGGTCTGTGGACCAGCACCGGTCTGCGGAATGCCAGCAACTGGACCATGCAAACAAGCAAAGCCCCATCCATGGGATGCAGGCAGCACACAAAACCACACCCCTTCTGTTCCACAGAAAAACCTCTCTCCATGGAACCGGTCCCTGGTGAACAAAGGGAAATGTTTACGCTCAAGCTACAGAGTTGCTCTCCATGGTCCTGGATCCAAAGTCTCCGGTGTTTGCACAACAGAAGAATGCAACTCTTTGCCAAATATTTTAAAAAATTGGGCGAATGGTATTTATGCAGATGAAGGAAAAACTCATCTACAATGCCTTAAAAACAGAGCTCTTCCCTAACAATGGTCATCAAAACCCACCAGTGGAGGGAAACATACTACAGAAGATCTCTCCTGACATCTTCCCTTAGGATTTATAACAGAAAGCAGAACCAGAAATGGTGTACATAGTTGAAGAGAACTGGAGACAATAGGATGGGACATCTACACACATTATTTGACCACTTCATAACGGTAATTGCAAAAAAGCCACGCACGTTATGTCCAAGATTCTCTTCTCCTTTGAAGAAATTTCTAAAGCAAGTTATGTTTCAGTCAGCTAATTGAGGATTGGACATAAAAACAATGCAGGAGAATCTCTGTCCATCCCCAGGTTCAAGTATTTTTTTTCCAGCTTAGATTATATATTTATTCACTGGCAGTTTGACGTGATAATGGTTTCATCTAAAAGCATTTACCCTGCTGGTAATAGCTTAAGTTGCTTAGTCCTCCGTAAACAGCATTCGCACAAGGTTAGCTTTAAAACAATCTTCTTCCACCAGTTTTTGAGGAGTTCCATATTTGAGAAGTGTAGGTACACCAGTTAACTTAAGATTCTTCTTGAATTCGTTATTGGGATTTTTCCAGTAGTCTCTGGGTCCTACTTGGCAGTAAATGAATATAGATCCATCTGGCAGGTTTGGGAGTTCAGCTCGTACAATGGGTTCAGCTTTAACACAATCTGGGCACCAACTAATACCGCTGTCTGGATCTTTGTCACCGCTAAAATACACAAATACTTGGCCACGCCGTTGTTGTTCGTGGGCGACCCGATCGAACTCATCGTATCCGTGCACAGAAATCTCTTCCCAACCCATGGTGGAATCTCGTGTCTCTCCCAAGGTTCAAGTATTGATAGGAGTTCTGCTACTGGCTTTGCTGCAGCCTTGCACTCTCATGGATGGCTCTTGGTGAATTATTTTTCTATGTCGTTAGCTAGAGCAGATGAGTGTTTTCCCCCAGCCTCTGCAAGATATTTTATCTATTTCCCACTCATATGCATTCACACCAGAAATACTGAAAACTCAACTATATTTACCTAATCTGCACAACACATTTCAGCAAGATCAACTAAGTGAGTTTTGTTCCCATATCAGTAGAATTCAGATATACCCTTGGATGTACTGTTTAATTTTGCATGTCCGTCATGAGCAAAGCTAGGTAACAAATTCCACTGTGTGCTTTCATATTTTCTTGGAAGACAAGTTGAATGAAGGTGCTAAGTATTCAAAGGCAACATTTTCTAGAAGCCAAATAGCTATTCTCCACTTTTTCACTCACTGCATCAATCCATTAATATAGTGTGCGCATTTAATTCATGCAATGCTTATGAAAATGTGCAATAAATAAAGCCAACAGGCACATAGCCTGGTTGAGACATGGGTGAGAATCTTCTGAATTTTTAATCACACAAAGGGGGAAGGGTGGAGCAGATTTGCTTTAATAAGCCTAGTTATTGTGTTTGATTTTTTAAAAAATAGGCATGGCATTTTCTGAACATTATAACAACAAACAGGAATATTTCAGTTCCCTTATGATACCGATGTCTATTTCTCCTTTGCTCTAGAGAAAGAAAGAATAAAAAGAGTTCTATAGCACTATGCTTGACTGAACTGGTGGTGGGGCTGGCATTCTAGAACAATTGTTTCTTGGAAGGCAAATTGGACCAGTATAATACTGGTAGTTAGTGCAAGTTTGAATAATGAGATATTTCATTTAGAGTGAATTGTAAATTGAGATGAGATCTTGCTTAATGCAAGCTAAAATTCAGTTAATGCAAAGCTAATGCAGCAATTGAGTTTTTAGACACAGCTCATCTTTGTCTGTATAAAATGGAGAAAAATAAGATTCTGTCAGAGGAAATCAGTACAAGGTTGAAACAAAAAGAACTCAACAATTTCAGTGGAGGCATGGCAAATTAAATATCTCTCTAACAGAGCATAAATGATCACCACAGCAAAGACAGGAGCTGATGAGTAAACAAGTTCTTTGGAACCTCTCCAGATAAGGAAAGGATGGGAGATTGCCCACATAAGCTCTGTATGGTTGCCCCTTGTGAGGAGATCCAATGGGTTCAAGAGGTGGGAGATGAAGGGAGCAGCCATTTTGCTTATAATTGCAGTGGAAACTTTCAAAGGATTGAGTTTACTTTCTAATCGCTTTTGGAAATTGGTTATCACATGGTCCCAGAGTAAATATATAAATAACTTCAAGCAAAGTAAGTATATAAACAACTTCAAACAATTTACATTAGAAACCATTTTACAATGAGTCCCTCTAAAATGTCAAAATGAATCAAACTTTTTAAAAACATAATGTGGGGAAACACTATTAGAACAAGGATGATAAACAGCCAACATAATGGAAATAGTCTTTGTTTTCCGCAAAAATCAATATTCTTGTATTCTAGATAAGTAAAATCAGGACATTCTTAAGAAATTCTGGCTTAACTCTAAATAGTATGATGATTCATATACAGAATGATGTTTGAATTTGTATCCAATATGCACGTATCCTTGTAAGGATCGAACTTTTCCTTTCACTGGTCTGTTGTTACAAAAAGAAATTCACATCATTTCCACTTCCAGCTTCATGGTTTGATTACAAAGAGCTTACAAAGTCCAACTCTTGTGTGGCCACCTTGAAAAAAAAAAGTCACTCTTTGGGTCATTTTTTTCTAATACGTTTTACTAAAAGGCTTTTGCGATCTACAGCCTAATTCCTCAGATACATTCCATGCACTCTGTGCATCTAATGAAGTGAGCTGCGGTTCACAAAGACTTGTGCCTTTCAATAAAATATGTTGGTCAGAAGAAGAGCTATCAAACCCCTTCTAACACAGCTCTCTATCTACAAGAATGAGCCAAGAAACAAGAAGAGAAAGGAGAATCTAACTCGGCTGTCTTCCTAATTCTACAATAGGTAATTTTTAACACAGAATACATGACTTTCCTTTAATTTCTTCTCATCTCTCACTACAGCTGCTCCCCCTGTCCTTGTTCCTATCTCCAGATCTGTGTTTCATTTGACAAAAATGTGGGCGTCCACTTCCTGTTCTTTCTGCGCTTGTATTTTATTACAGAAAAAGCCAAGCCAACCCACAAACAGCGATTCTGATGTCCTCATCCATCTCCATGTTTTCCCTACCAAACCAGCATTGGCACTAAGCAGGCCCTCTGATTGTCCACCCCCCGCAGATTGACCATCGAGTTGCTTCAGTATACAAATGAAGACCCTGGGGCCTTGGGGGCAATTTCCAACCCCAGCCATTCAGAAAAATACATCATAACTTGTTGACATATCTTATGGCATGGTCCTCTCCAGTCTATCCCTCTTTCCCCACAGTCTGGACAGGGGAATAGGTGGAACACCAAGACACAACTTTGTCATCCACTTCAAGGAACCCAAGGGAACGAGGAAAGCAGGAGAAAGAGAGAGTATAGGGTTCAAGCAGGAAGAAAGTGAAGAGGGGGAAAAAAGCACTACAGGAAGTGAATGGTGTTAATGAAAAATTCAACAGGGTTGGGCCCAGATGCGTTGGCAAAATTGCTGAAGCAGAGATGATTAATATTTAAAAGGCTGGCTGCTGCTTGGCTGCGTCTTACACGCAGATTCCTCACATAACCATATATATATGTGTATTTGTACACACACCCCTTTCCACTCCTCCCTCTTTTCTGCCCTCTCGTTCCCCCCTCCCCACGGCCTTGATCTCCAGAACGTGCACTTGGGACATGTTCTCCAGTGATTAAGCTCCTCTTGGTGAAGGAGCTATGACCACCTCTCCCAGTTTTGCTGTACTGGGGGAAAGAGGAAGGGTCCTGCCCTGTCCTGTCCCAATGTGCCAAGTTTGTGGGAAGGCTAAGCAGAGAAAATGGTTAAAGCACATCATGTATATTTAATGGGAATGGAAAAGCAGCTTGTTCTATTTAGTCACATTAGATGCTCTGTTAACCATATATGTGTGTGTGTGTGCGTGCGCACACGTATATATACACACACACATATGCACACAAACCAACATTAAATGCTTTGGAGAAACAGAGATCAGTGAGTCCCTTGTTGAACAGAAGAAGGCCTGGCTTTCCACTATGGCTGAAATACTTTGGCTTCATCATGTATGCTTCATAAGACGTCACTTAACATGAAAAGTTTTCAGCTCTTTCTGATTAAAGTGGGTTATCTCAAAGCAGTGAAGCAGAGACTGCATAAATATGCTCATCGTGGATTTTAGAATCTGTGTTTATGAAAGAGGGCATTGCCTGCCACATGGTTTTGCATCGGAAGGAAGGAAGGAAGGAAGGAAGGAAGGAAGGAAGGAAGGAAGGAAGGAAGGAAGGAAGGATTTACAAGCATGGCATATGACTGAAAAAATGGAATTCCATGGTCTGTGCTATTTTTACAATGTGTATCTCCTCTTCGAATCTTTAAAATGGTTAAGGATGTCCACAGTGGAGACATGAAATATTAAAAAAAGAATCCAACACAATAGAAAGCGACCCTTTGCTTTGAAACTTGTTTTAAATAAAGGGTTTTGTTCTTTGACCATACCCATCATCTACACCAATCCATTTGACCTACACCATGTTTCATTGTTGTTGCACAAAGCAAACCTCCAGAAACCTGTTCTTTCATGAAAATGGGCTTCTGGTAGGGAGTAGTTGTAGTGCAAGAGAAAGTTACCCAGTGGAAAACCTAGCTGTGGTTCCTACTTCTCTGCTATGTTGCTGATAGTCATTCGTGCTATTGGTTTATGGGAATTTAAAAAAATGTCTTCGAGTCAATGTTGAATCCTGGCAATTGCCTGGACCAGTCCCTGCCGTTTTCTTGACAAAGTTTCAGACATGCCATTGTTTCCTTCCTTATGGTTCAGAGAGAGAGAGAGATTGGCCCAAAGTCACCTGGGAAGGCTTCATGTTTAAGGCAGGACTAGAATTCACTGTCTCCCAGCTTCTAGCTTGATGCCTTCACCACTTCAGCAAGCTGGCTCTCTGAATGGGAATGCATTCAATTAAAATCAAAAGGTCACCACAAATCCCTAGAGCAGGGGTAGGCAACCTTGGCTCTTTTATGACTCGTGGGCTTCAACTCCCAGAATTCCTGAGCCAGCCTCAAGGAATTCTCGTGAAGTCCACGAGTCATAAAAGAGCCAAGGTTGCCTACCCATGCCCTAGAGCTTAAAAGTCGAAGATGTACAGATGGGACAGAAAGACCAAAGCAGCTGGATCAGCTCCGGACAATGGGATTTATTTATTTTTTGCCCCTTCCTAAGAAAATATCCCACTCACAAATGGGCCAAGAGGGAAGAAATGTTTAAGAGCCACCCAGAGTCACCTTACAGGGGAGGTGAGGGGTGGCAAAAATAATAAATAAATAAAATAAATAAGAAATGGCCATTCTTTCTTTATTGCTCACTTGCAACAAATTGGGACTTCTCCAGAAAAAGAGGAGTAACCAACAGAATTAGAGACACAAAGAATAAATTTCTTTCCCTGTCCCAGCTGAGCCTTAGGTGGGCAAAGGTCAAGTGCATCGAATAGCAGTGCTTGGATTTGGAATTGAATGCGTGGTGAAGACAGGACACCTCCCGGTTGTGGTGGGACTGAATTAAGAATCCTAGCTTGACATCGCAAGCTTTCTCTGCCTGTCTCTTTTCGCCTGCCCACTCCCCATCTCTCTCACATCCAGCGAGTTATTAAGAAGATCAAGAGATGAACTTATGACCTATTATCAGGTGCTGGCAACAGAAGAGGACCGAGGGACTGGGGTGTGTGCATGCATACAAAACCCAAGCGATGGTGAGATGAGAGTAATAAGATGCTTTTAGGGTCGGTAGACAGGGAAGTTGTAATCTGGAAGCTGAGAATCAATACGTACGGGACGGTCAGAATGCACAAATATAGAGCAGCATATTATATTGAAAGTCATTGGATTGTGGTCAGGGCTGAGAAAATAAACACTATTTACATGGAAGAGAAGATCGGTAGATCAGGACTGCTGCTCTCTGAGCTTGGTGGTTTTCTTGCAGACAATGTGTTATCCATCTAGGTAACATCATCAGTGCTTGAAGAGGGTGGAGTTTGTGGAGGAGGAAGAGGAGGAGGACGACAACAACGATGACGATGACTATGGGGTCCTTGGTGCTCTCTGAACTTGGTTGTTTTTTTGCGGACATTTCATTACCCAACTAGATAACATCATCAGTGCTGATGAAAACATCCAAGTTCAAAGAGCACCAAGGAACCCACATTGTTTACATGGGTGTTTATGGATTCTCCTTTCTCACAGAGGAATACTCAGACTATTTAGGCTTATTTCAGTAAACTGAATCCATCTTCTGTATCTCAAGTCTAATACAACAGGATGCATGGCCACGTCGTTGCTTCTACTTAGCTTCAAGGGAATGCATCTTCAGATCTTCCTGCCCAAAGCAGAATCCAGATCATAAGGAAAAGGACTGAACATGACAGGAGTAAAAGGGGTGACCTCTACTCCAGATGGATACTGATTTGAGTCTGCAAATTGCCCTCCTCTGTCCCACGTCTTTTCGGTCCTCATACCTCCTCATGAGGGCCTGAATAGTACGCTGATGATACTCAGCTGTACATTTCCACCCCGAACCACCCAAATGAAGCTCTTGACGTGCTGACCCAGTGCTTGGAGGCCGTGCGGATCTGGATGGGGAAGAATGGTCTCAAGCTCAACCCCTCCAAGACCGAGTGGCTGTGGTTACCGTCGTCCCGGTACAACCAGCTGACTCCATCGCTGTCTATTGGGGGCGAGTCAGTGGCCCCCACGGGAAGGGCTCGCAACTTGGGAGTCCTCCTAGATTCATGGCTGTCCCTTGAGGACCATCTGACGGCTGTGGCTGGGAGGATGTTTTACCAGATTCGTCTGGTACGCCAGTTGCGCCCCTTCCTAGATAAGGACGCGCTACGCACGGTCACCCATGCCTTCGTCACTTCCAGACTGGACTATTGTAATGCTCTCTACATGGGGCTCCCCTTGAAGTGCACGCGGAGGCTTCAACTGGCGCAGAATGCGGCCGCGCGGGTGGTAGTGGGGGCACCCTGGCGGGTACGAATGGCCCCTATCCTGCGCGAGCTGCACTGGTTGCCGGTGGCTTTCCGGGTGCGCTTCAAGGTACTGGTTATCACTTTTAAAGCGCTCCATGGCATAGGACCCAGTTATTTACAAGACCGCATTCTGCCAGTAAATACCTCCCATCGACCAGTTCGCTCTCACAGAGAGGGCCTCCTCAGGGTGCCATCGGCTAAGCAGTGTCGGCTGGTGGCGCCCAGGGGGAGAGCCTTTTCTGTGGGGGCACCGACGATGTGGAACGAGCTCCCCCCAGAACTCCGGACGTGTCATGATCTCCACACCTTCAGAAGAGAATTGAAGACTCATCTCTTCAATCAAGCCGGCCTGGCCTAGATCTCCTCGGGTTTAAAAAAAAAAAAAAATTTTTTTAAACAAGGCTGTTTGGGTTTTAGAATTGGGTTTTTAACAGGTTTTTAGCAACAGCCTTGTATTAATATTAATTTAATTTATTTTTAAATATTTATTGTTTTTATGTTTTTATTCTGTTGTGAACCGCCCCGAGTCCTACGGGAGAGGGGCGGTATAAAAATTTAATAAATAAATAAATAAATAAATAAATAAATGAATAAATGAATAAATGAATAAATAAATAAATAAATAAATAAAATAGCACTGCTGCAAAAGAAAGGAGGGCAGAAGAGCCCCATCATCCTGTAATTGCACTGCCATGTTGCCTGCACATGGGTAGAATTTCTGAACTGGGATCTCAGAACTCATGTCGAAGTCATGTAGCAAATGTTTGAAGGCGTTTTCTCCCGCTCACCCATCTACCTTCCCATCTGAAACGATACAGCTCGGAGACAAAGTTACCACCTCACTGAGAACCAAGCCTTAGTCAGGCGTTAATAATGGATTCTTGAAACCAACCAGCTGCAAAAATGCTGTGTTCTCTCAGATTAATCTCACTCCCGTGAAGAGCAGCTATCGATTTTGCGAGTGATTCCTTCCTTCTTCAACTAAAGGGCACCTGCAGCCAGCGTAGCACGACTGCTGTGAGAGCTTTCATGGCCCTCTGTCTGAATTTTGCTGAATTTTCCTACGCTCACCTGGTGGCAAACAACGCACTAACACGAGGAGGCCAATAGCAGCTCCAATGCCTTTCAGTTTGGGAAGAGCAGGAAACTTGCAGACAGAAAGACTACCTAGTGCAGACATGTCAAACACAAGGCCCGAGGGCCGGATGCGGCCCATGAAGTGGTTTCATGTGGCCCACGAAGCCAGCCTGGAAACATTGAGGGAACAGCCCCCTCTGCCTTGGCCCTGGCCCACGCCGGCCAGGAGCCAGTGTAAAATTTTGTGGTGGCCATCTATGCTGAAACGCATTCAGTCTTTGCTCCATAAGCCCCCCCCCCACATGGCCTGAGAGAAACAGTGAGGCTCCTCCAGTGGACCATGCCTTGGCTCTTGTCCTGGTCTCACCCCTTTCTGCCAGAGACCCTCAGATCTATCCCACTCCTGCCCAGACCCCCACAGACACCCTTGACGCGATTGATGTAAAGCTGGCCACACCCATCCAGTAGGCCATACCCACTCCATCCACGCCCAACCAGTAGGCCACACCCACCCTGCCCACACCCACCCGGCCCCCTGAGGGCAACCACAATGCTGATGCGGCCCTCAATGAAATTGAGTTTGACACCCCTGGTGTAGGCAAAGGTCCGTCTCTTCATGCAAGTCTCCTTAACTCTGCAGCTTTTCTAGAACCAGCAATGAATTATCCTTCGACATTTATGTTTCTTCCCATGCAGATCTCTGATTACAAACATAGGTGTCTAAGAGGAGACAGTGCAACCGCCAATGAATATATTAGTGACCTTACCCACAGCAGATATTTTTTTCTTTGCGTCCTAAGAGATAAACCTTTTTGCCACTATTTAGGATTGAAATCTCAACTTTCTGAGTGGGAGGCAAGCGTCCTCACCACCAGGCCATTGGTTAAATAACCCTTACCCATACCAGCTTTTCTGAAATTCGACATGTGTACTTGTTAGCATTCATCTTTAGCTTTTAGTTAACGGAGAAACCCCTATTATTTGGTCAGACTAAGTAACCTGCAACTCCCTTTTTATGACCCTGTATTAAAAAATCCGGCTGACTGGGCAGAGCTGAGCATTTACTGGCCGGATGCCTTTCCTGATGCCATGTGGAGTTCACAGCTGATATTTTTTTCTTCGCGCCCTAGGAGATAAACAAGTTCATTGACAATTCTCCTGTTTTGCTTGGGATTAAGCCAAGAAGAGGCAGGTTCTTTGCATCCTTCTTTTTGCAAAACAAAGAGTGTTCTACATGTCCATTAGAAAGATGAAGCAAACATCAAAATAACTTTATGAGTTAGGTTGGGTTAACAGGATCAGTCTAAACCAAAGTCAGGTCTTCTTTGCTTAGCTGGCTCATGAAGATATTAGCAAACTTTGGCAAATTGTTATAGGAAAACAAGCAGAGTCCTAATCCATCTTCATTCCTCTGAAGTCCAAAGTTCCATCCTAAGTAGGAGCTAGATAAATAGCTATTTATCTCTGTGTCTAGAAATTACTCTGCATTTCCTAGTATGTAACATCCCTGTTTCCTAAAATAATGAGAATGACAAGAGTATTTCCCACACGGTTTTAACTAATACTTTACAAGTTGCTGTGTACAGTAGCATGTGAAAATGTTCAGTGCTATTAAACCTTTGTGGGGGAAATGCTATAACTCCCCCTCACCTATTTTTTTCCTCATCCAATCTGTCAATAATTGAGACTTGAGATAGCTTCCTGTTTGGGAATACACCCAGCCTAGTTCTTTCAATAGCTAACACTGTGATCAGATAAGAAATTCGATTGCTTTTATATGGGTTCCAAACCAAGAAGGTGAGCTTAAGATAATAATTGATTTGAATTAAGTCAACATTATTTCATTCATGTCTCTTCAAGCATCTCTTTAATTCCTCGCAGGGGCTAAATGATGACCATGTAAAAAAAGATTCTCTGGTGTATTGATAAAACAAAAAATCCTCAGCTCTGTCAGATATTTTAGAAATTCTCACAATCTCTTGAGGAAAGCAATGTGTAGCCTACCTTGTCATGGGAACCTATGACCCTCCAGTTGAACAATGAGTAGAGGGATGCCAAGAGTCACCTCAATGTCTCTGTGGTTCGAAAAGTAAGAGAAAATTCCCCAAATAATAAGGTGTACAGAAGTATTTGGAGAAGCACGAGTTCTCCATTTCTCCTTTAGGCACGTGGTCTACAACCAGAGGCAAATGTATGAATGACACTTAGGTGAATCCATGGCATTCCAGGGGGAGAGTTTGTAAATGAGTGGAAGAAAGCCAATTCTCTCTATCCCTCTTTTGCCAGTTTGGTTGGACTTTTCTGGGCTCGGTAAAAGAAGAAAAGGTTTTTTTTAATAAGTTTTATTGGTTTTTAAAACATAAATCACATAATAGTTGGTTAACAGTGTGTTTTGTAAAGAAAATGGTTAACAATTGATTTCTGTGGTTCATAATCCACATATTTAAGCAAATGTTTCTTTTCTTCTTAAATATTCTCTCTGGTAGCTCCCGTCATCTATATTCTTAATTTTCACTTTAATGTTAAATTTTTTTTCCTTTGATCAGTATCTTTCTTGATCAATATGTTTTACTGAATCGGAGAGTTTTTCCATCTATTTCCCCCCAACCAATTGTACAATTTGTTCCAGATTTCATAATAATCTGTTTCACTCTTATTCTTGAGTTCTAAGGTCAACCTATCCATTTCAGCACAGGATAAAATCTTATTTATTACCTCTTCTTCTGTGGGTGTCTCATTATCTTTCCATCTCTGTGCAAAGGCTAATCTTGCTGCTGTTAGCATGTGTAATAATAGATATAGGGATCCTTTATTGTATCTATCCTTAGTACCAGTAATACCCAGCAGAAAGAGTTCTGGCTTTAGCTCAATGGTTCTGCATTAGTATCTCTTCTAACCACTGTTTTATCAAATGCCAAAATTTTTGCACTTTTGAACATTCCCACCACATATGGTAATAGGTCCCTAGCGATTCTTTGCATTTCCAATATTTTGGTGAGGTCTTTTTGTCCGTTTTAGCTAATCTCACAGGGGGAAGGTGCCACCTGTAGAACACCTTATATAAATTTTCTTTGTACGCAGTAACTAATGTGAGCTTCCTATTCCTTCCCCAACATTCTTGCCAGTTATCTAAATCAATACCATAACCAAAACTTTTACTCCAAAAGTTTTGATTGTTCAAGCCAAACACCCACTTTCTTTGACTTTGGGATTGGCGAACCAGCCTAGGGAAGGCAAAAACAGTCCAAATGCTGGAGTCCTCTCACGATCCACCCGTTTAGCCAAAATATCTTCAGCTACTCCACTGGTTGAGCCCATTTTCAGCTCTGCTCCCATCTTTTGAGTTGGTCGCTCTTGGATAAGGTAAGATCCTCAGGGATGCTCGCCCAAGGGACTCATCTCAATCCAATTAGAGAAGGTACAGGCCCAGATATCCTTTCTGTTTGTAAGTGGTGGCGGATTGTACTTTTTGTCCCAAGAGAGAGAGAGTGAAATTGATTTTGTCCTCACCTCTTGGTTTTTGAGCTCTCTCTGAAGGCGGCTAGCATTTTTCTTTTATCAATTAGTTAGGGATGTAACACTGAAAGAGAGAGAGAGAGAGAGAAAGAAAGAAAGAGAGAGAGAGGTCTCTGTCTCTTTCTACCTCTCAGTCTCTCTCTCTTTTTTTCCTCCCACCTTGGCTTTGGCTGTATCTGCCTCTTTCAGACAAAGATGTGTTAGTTCTTTGATCTGTTTGGCAGCTCCCTCAGGGGATTAGCTGGGAGGTTAATTACTTACCAACTGTCTCCAGATGTGGCTAGAAGACTTCTGGAGGGAGAGGCAGCTGTCCTTCCTCTTCTGCTTCCCGAGCCCCCTCCCCAACTTCCCTAGCTGTCTGCTTCAAGGGGACAGGTGGCTGAGGAAGGGACCACTGAAATGCCTTTTGATATGACAAATGGTATCTATGCTTTTGCTCTGGTTCCTATTTTGTTTGTCTAACTGGGCTGTAAAATATGGATGAGCTTCTACTCCTGTGGGCTTGTGTTTGACAATGGGACGCCGCCACTTCCTCCTCCTCCTCCTCCTCCTCCTCCTCCTCTCTCCACTTTTTCTCCTTCTTGTTTTTCTTGGTGTCGTTGGGATGGAGCATGAGTTTATTACTCATTACTCTTTCTTTTGGTGTAGCCCCTTGCTGCCTTACTCTGCATGGCTTATACATTTCAACATATATTGATTTGTTTGTTCAAATAATTGGCTCCTGTGGTGGCGCAAAATGCGTTAAACAAAAAGAAGGCAAATGTTGGGATTAAAACCAATCATTATACCCAGACGGTAGATGCGACAATGGAAAACTGCCGTCAAATAGTACAATTGGAGGGACGGTTAGAAAAATGGACTCAAACTACATTCTACAGAGAAGAAAATCTGTATCCCAAAATGGTTTATCCTCAGAATTTTGGACAATAGCACTTGGATTTATATACCGCTTCATAGTGCTTTACAGCCTGCTCTAAGCAGTTTACAAAGTCACCATTTTGCCCCCAACAATCTGGGTCCTCATTTTACTGACCTGGGAAGGATGGAAGGCTGAGTCAACTTTGAGCCGGTCAGGATTAAGCTCCAGACTGTGGGCAGAGTTTGCCTACAATAATGCATTCTAACCACTGAGCCACCATGGTGCCACAGAGGTCTTCTGCTCACCTAGCAAAATGAGTCATTCTGAGAAATAATTTCTACAATGGGGCACTCTCACCGAAAAGACCCCTTTTTGTCTTCATTTCCATGTCGACTAGAATTCCTGGCAGCTGTGGTCCAACACATCCTGGAGGGCATCAGAGTGGGGAAAGCAAGCACTAAACTTTGGCAGTGATAAAGCGACTTCGAACGAATGATACTTAAGCCAGAATTTTCTACTGGGACCCCAAACAATATTTCAAGGTTCCAGACAGAAGACTAATACCAATATTGTGTGGACTCCAAATGCACTCTGCATTCAATTATTCTGGGCGGTGTTGGGCTGCCAATTCCTCCTGCATGTGTTTGTATCAGTTCTCAGCCATTGGGAATGTAGGAGAATTTGCATTAAAGTAATTTGAAAAGGGGTCAACTTTGCCTCATCTACATTTTGCCCTAAGCCTGCTTAACTTTTAGGAATACAGACCTCCAGCGCTCTGCCCGAGACAAGGGGGTCTTCAAACTTGACAACTTTTAAGATTTGTGGACCTCAACTACTAGAATTCTAAGTCGCTTACCCCACAGATTTTTATTTTATTTATTTATTGTATTTATATGCTGTCCATCTCATTGACAAGTAACTCTGGGCAGCTTACAACAATATAAAAGCATAATATAAAAGAATAAGAACATTAAACCATTTGACGTTAAGAGCTAAGACATTAAAATCAACCGAGAACTAGGTAAAAAAGGGATCGATGCGTAAACAGGGTGGAGCTGGTTTCTTTTCCTAAACTACCCAATACCTCCATGGTGGGACGACCTCATCAGGGGCCCATGCCAGTTGGCAGAGATTTCTGCCCCATGAATCCCAGCGACCGGTTAGGGCGCATAGGGTTGGCCTCCTACGGGTCCCGTCTGTTGGACAATGCCGTTTGGCGGGACCTAGGGCTAGGGCCTTCTCCGTTGCTGCCCCAACCCTCTGGAACCAACTTCCCTCAGAGGTTCGTACTGCTCCCTCCATCCTAGCTTTCCGAAAACTCTTAAAAACACATTTATGCAGACAGGTTTGGGGCGTGTGAGCTGCGCTCTGCCCCTGGGCCTCTGATTGTGACTGTATGTTGTATGAGTGGAAATAGTTATATAGTTTTTTATACTGTATATTAGTATTTTAATTGTGTTATATTATATTTTTGTACTTGTATTTTTGCTGTGAGCCACCCTGTGTCTTGGGAGAAGGGCGGCATATAAGTCAAATTAATAATAATAATAATAATAATAATAATAATAATAATAATAATAATTTCCCCTGCCAATCCAAACAAAAAAAATTGCTGGATGAGAAATCTGAAGTCCGTGAAATGGAACCAACCTAGCCTAGCCACTCTTCCTTCTCTTTGGCCTGGTTTCAGCAAGGTTTTCCCTATGAAAAAAGAAGGAAGTTCTTCCCCTTTTGCAAATGAATTCTGATGGGGCTTGTTCCTTGATGCTCCCTCACCTCCTCGAAAGAGGGAGCGAGAAAGGAGAAGGAAGAAAGAGGGAGCGAGAAAGGAGAAGGAAGGAATCCCTTTCTCTTTAAAAGTCATTTGCTCTCCTCTCCTGAGCAGGCGTGCCCTCTGCCCGCCAAGATGCTAATGACAGTGCTAATATGCTAAGAAGCTGGCAGCCAGTGCTGGTCCTAATGCAGCCTTCCCAGCCCTTGCAAGCCATTTTAATTGCAGGGCCTTCCGAGACAGCAGGTGTGCCTGTCATGTCCAATAATCGACCTGCATGCACTTACTCCGCTTCTTGCTGGAAGAAAGCAGGTGGGTGACACTGCCCGCTCACACACTCGCCTGGGTGGCTCTTCCCCACACCCAGCTTGGTTGACACACCCATCAAAACGATTATGGGAATGAATTTCTGCCAGAGTGATAAAGAGCACACTGGAAGGAAATCCCTCGATCTCCCCCAGCGTTTTTGTTCTTCTCTGCTGCCGAGTGAGAGGATTAAAAAGGGGAAGGAAAGACGACAGAAAGACCGAAGGACAGGAAAAAAAGAGAGAAAGAAAGAAAGAGAAAGAAAAGAAAAGAAAAGAAAAGAAAGGAGGGAGGGAGGGAGGGAGAAAAGGAAGGAAGGAGGAAGGAAGAAAGAAAGAAAGAAAGAAAGAAAGAAAGAAAGAAAAAGAAAGAAGAGGGAGGGAGAAAGGGAAGGAAGGAAGGGGAAGGGAGGCAGGGAGGGAGGTGAAAGGAAAGAAAGAGAAAGGGAAGGAAGGAAGGAGAAAAGAAAGGAAGAGGGAGGGAAGGAAGGAGGGAGGGAGAAACAAAAAAAGGGAGGGAAGGAGGGAGGGAGAAAAAGAAAGAAAGAAAGAAAAGAAAGGAGGGAGGGAGGGAGAACAGAAAAAGAGGAAAGGAGGGAAGGAAGAAGGGAGAAAAGAAAGAAAGGAAGGAAGGAAGAAAAGAAAGGGGAGGGAGGGGGAAGGAAGGAAGGAAAGAAGGAAGGGAGGGAGGGAGGGGAAGGGAGGGAGGGGAAGGGAGGGTGAAAGGAAAGAAAGAGAAAGGGAAGGAAGGAGGGAGAAAAGAAAGAAAGGGAGGGAGGGAAAGAAGGAGGGAGGGAGAAAAAGAAAGAATGAAAAAGAAAAAGAAAAGGAAGGAAGGAAGGAATTATAATGATTGAACTGAAAACCAACATTATATTGGTTAATGGAGAGAGAGATAAAAAGAAAGAAAGAAAGAAAGAATGAATGAATGAAAAAGAAAAAGGAAGGAAGGAAGGAAGGACTAAATAGGAACTCAGGAGGTTTTTCTATGCTTGGTGATGCCAAGTGGACTTAGAATCAGAGCCCTCTCCAGTGACAGGACCCCCACCCCAAATGCAAAGAGCAGCCCCTCTGTCAGAACAGGAGCAGCCTAAGGCAGTGGTCCCCAACCTTTCTGGCTTGGGGATGGTTCCGTTTGAGTGGCTCCAAATGGGCAGCGGACCCAGGGGTTGGGGACTCTTGGCCTAAGGAAAATTCCCCCTAGCAATAGCAAGTTCTAGGACTGCTCTAGATGTTTTCATACTTCGCATCAGAGGACTTGGAATAGAGCAGGAGAAGAGCAGTGACAATAATCAGGGAATTCATATGCATATGCAGCTAAGATAAAATGGAGGTGGGCAAGTTTAACCTCTGAATGTGACCATATTATTCCAACATTGTAAGAAGATCGCCCAGATGATACGGGTGTGTGTATGTATGTATACATGTAAAACAAAACACAGATTTAATGCTCAAGTGATCTGAAAGTGAAGATATTTGCTAGGACTTTTAACCACTAAAATTGGATATAGAATGGTCTCTCTCTCTCTCTCTCTCTCTCTCTCTCTCTCTCTCTCTCTCTCTCTCTCTCTCTCTCTCTCTCTCTCTCTCTCTCTCTCTCTCTCTCTCTCTGTGTGTGTGTGTGTGTGTGTGTGTGTTAACAAGCTGTAGGCACAACAGCCCCTACCCTTACAATCCCTTGTGTTCTAAAACACCTTTCTGAAATTGTACCTGAAGTTCTGCAAAACGTTAATTTACCGTTCCACACCCAGGTACATCATATTTTAATCTCTGACACTCCCCTTTTTAGCATTTGGCATTATCTTTTTCAGTTTTATTATTATTATTTTTTTTTTAAAAAAACTGTCAGATAAGATACAGTGACCAAGAATACAGAACACTGTTTTTTGCAGGGGTTTACTTTCTCACAACAATTGGGCAGTGTGTGTTGGCACAACGACTTTAACCTCAATTAAAGACAAAATTTGGTCAGTTCTACACTCATTTTTTTTGGTTTGGTTTTGCAACTTTACAAGTTGAGCAAAACTTCCCATTTGTCAGTGAAAGATTCAGTGCTTTGTGTGAACCCAGAAAATGTGTTAATTCAGGACCAGGATTGTCGTGTGAATGTAGCTAATGAGAAAGAGTTTTCAGTCATAAAAAGAGGCATCACGAAGTTGCCCAAAAGCGTTTGAAGGTTTACAGTAACTAATATATGAGTTTCTCCTGCTTCTCCAATTATTTTTGTATTAGCAAAGAGGCACCTGAAGACCAGGCCAGTCTAGAAAATTCCAATGTTTTTTTTTTAATTTAAATTTAATAAAATTTTATTGAATACAAAGAGGAAAAAAGGATTAAAAACATTGAACACGGTAAATCGTCTTTGACTGACATCTCAGTCCCTATTGTACATTAATTACAAATAATATATCTATATACAAACTATACATTGCTGGTCTCTATCTTAACTTATCTCTTTATTTGTGACCTCCATTTTTTTTCTCTCCATCTATAAAATTTATTCCATATTCGATAAAATTCTGTTTCTTCCTGATTTTTTAATCTTTCAGTTAACCTATCTAGTTCTGCGCAATACATAATTTTCTTTATTAGTTCTTCCTCACTCGGTACTTCCATTGCTTTCCATTTTTGAGCAAATAGTATCCTTGCCGCCGTAACCACGTGAATAATTAAGTATGTGTCCTCTTTATTTATATTTTGAGAAGATTCCAATGTTTTTAAAGCTTCTTGCATTTCTTCTGAAAGCAATACTTGGTATGAAATTAAAAATAACTGAAAGTTGTGTATTAGGAGTATATAACTACAAATGAGCATTGCTATAAGAACACAGAACTGCTTCAAAAATGAATACATTTGTGACAGACCCATTTCTATATAATTAGAATTGTGTTGCACCCCTATACCTGACAATTCTAAGAATTCTGGGAACTGCATCTCTATAACTGTCTGGTTCGCATCTGCAACCAAACAAGACAGACACAGACTTCAACGAATAGTAGAACTGCAGGAAAAACAACGACTACCAGCCTGCCTTCCGTTGAGGACCTGTGTACTGCATGATCCAGAAAGAGGGCTGTGAAAATATCTATAGACCCCTCACATCCTGGACATCCCTCAAGACGACGCTATAAGGCATTGCACACCAGAACAACTAGACACAAGGAATGTTTCCCCACCCACCCTCCCACCCCACGCCATCATTCTGCTAAACAAATAATTCCTACAGCACTGTCAAACTACTTAGTAAAGCTATTACCATTTTTCTCATCTTTCCTATTACCTATCCTTATCTTCTTATGACTATAACGCTGTTGCTTGTATCTTACCATTTATATTGTTTTATTAGTATCCTAGTATGATTTATGTTGTTTGCTTAGCTAGTATCCTATGGCTATCACCGAGTGTTGCATCTTATGATTTATGATGAATGTGTTGTATTTTATGATTTAGGATGAATGGATTTTTATGTTGATTATTATCATGATTTATCACTGTTGCTTGTATATACATGGAGAGCTTATGTACCGGAGAGAAATTCCTTGTGTGTCATTCTGTTCTGTTCTGTTCTGTTCTGTTCTGTTCTGTTCTGTTCTGTTCTGTTCTGTTCTGTTCTATTCTATTCTATTCTATTCTATTCTATTCTATTCTATTCTATTCTATTCTATTCTATTCCACTCCACTCCACTCCACCCCACCCCACCCCATTCCATCCTATTCTACTCTACTCCACTCCACACCCTACCCTACCTTACCCTACCCTACCCTACCCTACTCTACCTCTATCCGTTCCATTCCATTTCATTCTCTCCTCTTCCATTGATTCCATTCCATTCCATTCCATTCCATACATTCTGTTCTGTTCTGTTCTGTTCTGTTCTGTTCTGTTCTGTTCTGTTCTGTTCTGTTCTATTCTATTCTATTCCACCCCAGCCACCCTATCCTACTCTACTCTACTCTACTCTACTCTACTCTACTCTACTCTACTCTACTCTACTCTACTCCACACCCTACCCTACCTTACCCTACCCTACTCTACCTCTATCCGTTCCGTTCCGTTCCATGCCATTCCATTCTCTCCTCTTCCATTGATTCCATTCCATACATTCTATTCTATTCTATTCTATTCTATTCTATTCTATTCTATTCTATTCTATTCTATTCTATTCTATTCTATTCTATTCTATTCTATTCTATTCTATTCTATTCTATTCCATTCCATTCCATTCCATTCCATTCCACTCCACTCCACTCCACTCCACTCCACTCCACCCCACCCCACCCCATTCCACCCTATTCTACTCTACTCCACTCCACTCCACTCCACTCCACACCCTACCCTACTCTACCTCTATCCGTTCCATTCCATTCCATTCTCTCCTCTTCCATTGATTCCATTCCATTCCATACATTCTATTCTATTCTATTCTGTTCTGTTCTGTTCTATTCCACCACAGCCACCCTATCCTACTCTACTCTACTCTACTCCACTCCACTCCACTCCACTCCACTCCACTCCACTCCACTCCACTCCACTCCACTCCACACCCTACCCTACCTTACCCTACCCTACTCTACCTCTATCCGTTCCGTTCCATTCCATTCCATTCTCTCCTCTTCCATTGATTCCATTCCATACATTCTATTCTATTCTATTCTATTCTATTCTATTCTATTCTATTCTATTCTATTCTATTCTATTCTATTCTATTCTATTCTATTCTATTCTATTCTATTCTATTCTATTCTATTATTCTATTCTATTCTATTATTCTATTCTATTCTATTCTATTCTATTCTATTCTATTCTATTCTATTCTATTCTATTCTATTCTATTCTATTCTATTCTATTCTATTCTATTCTATTCTATTCTATTCTATTCTATACTGACTTCCAACAGAATTGCAAGCATCCACTTGTCAAAGATTAGGCTAATGAGACTAGGCTAATGATTATCATAAATATTGGTAGAAATCAACGTGGGGCTGATGGAATCTGTAGGGCAGCTTTCTCCATAACAGGATTCTCCAAAAATGTTGGACTTCAGCTGTATTTCTTGGGCTTATGAGCTGAAGAAGACTTTTCTCATCCTATAGAACATTCTGCCCGTATTCTACATGCAGGGCTCAAGAAGAAAGCACAAGGTGGAGCAGCCAAGCTCATTTGGTGTATTGAAAAGATTCTCTTTAATGAAAAATTTAAGCTAGTTTAGCCTCAGAGAGACGGTTCCCTTCAAAAATGAAACCCAGTCCTTCTCTTCTTTGTCTCGGCAGAGTTCCTCGCCAGGAATCAATCCAGCCAAATGATCAAACCCACCAGAGACCCACGGCTTGCTCTTCCTTTCAAGTGAGGATCCCAGCACAGTAGATGGAAGAGCTGACCTGGATGATTTTGCTAAATAAATAGATGAACAAATAATAACCTCAGCTTTTTGCAGTTGGTGGGGAGGAGGAGGGAGGGAGAGGCTATCCAACAGGGCAAAGATCTCTGGGAAAAATAAGGATGGCTCTGGTAAGTGCCACTAGAGGATTTTCAGGCTGAGGGAAGTCTTCCCTGAACTGGGATTTTCCAGAAACAGGAATTCGAGTCAGTTCTATGTCCAGTTGAGAACATCATGAGGGCAAAGCCACTGCACAACCAAGAGTGTGGAAGATGGGAAGAGAAGGAGGAAGTCCCAATGTGCTGATGCCTAGACCTGGACTGATGGCAAATTGTGAGAGATACTCAAGGCTGACATAGCTGAGAATGTGTGTGTGTGTGTGTGTGTGTGTGAGAGAGAGAGAGAGAGAGAGAGAGAGAGAGAGAGAGAGAGAGAGAGAGAGAGAGAGAGAGAGAGAGAGAGAGAGAGAGAGAGAGAGAGAGAGAACACCTAGAAGAGTTTACCCCACAGTGACAGGAGTTTACCCCACAGATGTGGGAGGACTACAACCCCTAGGAATTTCTCCTTAGTTCTAGGTTGCTTCTCTCCTTGGTTAGTTTCCATCCGTTGCTTCTTGTCCTGCCTTCAGGTGCTTTGGAGAATAGGTGGACCCTCTCTTTTTTGTGGCAGCCCCTCAGATATTGGAACACTGCTATCATGTCTCCCCTAACCCTTTTTTCACTAGACTAGACATACCCAATTCCTAAAACATTCTTCATATGTTTTCTCCTTGCTCTTCTCTGTACTCTTTCTAGAGCCTCAACATCTTTTGTATGTCGTGGCAACCAAAACTGGATTCAAGTGTGGCCTTACCAAGGCATTGTAAAGTGGTATTAACACTTCCCATGATCTTGATTCTATCCCTCTGTTAATGCAGCCTAGAACTGTGTTGGCGGTTTTGGTGACTGCAGCACATTGCTGACTCATGTGTAAGCGATTGTCCACTAGGGCTCCAACATCCCTCTCATAGTTGCTACTGTTGAGCCAGGAGTGGGAAATGGATGGGATGGGATGGGATGGGATTGGATAGGATAGGATAGGATGTATCTAGTGAGTCAGCTTTGCATCCAATAGCCTGCCATTCAGGATATTTCTTTTCACCATTTTAAAATTTTCTTTACCACTGAAACTGGTAATTGAATGCACACATTTTCTGAATCCATACATCAACCAACCAAACAGCCCAAGCCACAAAATGAAACCTCAAAATTTACACTAAACAAGCTGCTAGATCTTTAACTGTGTGGGCATAATGAGAATCTGAGCAGGGAATTAAGAAACCACCTTGTCTCCTCTTCCATTCTTGGACGTTACACTCCAGACAGAACCAGGAGATGCATAAAAAGAGAGATTCTCCCATTTTTCTTTCTTATTCTGCCAGTTGCCCGTCATTGCAGATCCTGAGATCCTGCAAGAAAATTAACTGATCAGCAGGACTTCGCAACAGAAATCTGTGATGGAGCTCTGTTTTTAAACTCCCCTGGGCAACTGGAGTCTTCTTCCATGCAGTCTTCTTGGAAACAAGTTTAAAAAGAATAAGCTGTGGTGACCTGAGTAAGTTGCTCTTTTAGCATATAGTTGTTCCTATCATAAAGTCCCCAACGAAGTATGAATACCTGAATGCAGGGCGTGGGGGTGAAATAGTTAAAAGACCTCGCCAAGGAAAGCACTGCATGCTGCAAGTGGAAACAAAATAAGGGATTAATTTCCTGGCTTAGGGATGGACGGGCGGACAGACAGACAGGCACCTGGACAGATGACAGAGTTTAGACAAGTTTCTGCACTTTATTTCAGGGGGAGGGTATATAAAACTTTGAACTGGCAAAAATGAGGGACATCATAGAATATGTTCATCTAGTTCAGTATTGCCTCCTTTGTTTGGGATTTTGGGGGGGGGTTCTGTGCAGTGTTTCTCAACCTTGACCATTTTAAGGCATGTGGACTTCAACTCCCAGAATTCCACAGCCAGCATTGCTGGCTGTGGAATTCTGGGAGTTGAAGTCCACATGCCTTAAAATGGTCAAGGTTGAGAAACACTGTGTTAAGGATATTCCACACCCTCTTCTGCCCTTTAGGGAATTAGACTTCAACTCTCATCAGTTCTAGCCGTGGCCTTCAAGAGACTGTGAGAACTGGGGTGTATAACTTGGAGGTCACCTCATTTCCTATCCTTGCTTGAGGTCAGGTGAATCCTGGAGATTTAATCCGGGATCATCTGCATGAAAAGCATGCATTTAGTCTCTGAGCTCAGGTGGTCATCCTGACCTGAAGTCACCAGTGCAAGGTCATGGAGAAGATGGAGTCATAAGCTTACAGGAAGGAACTCCTTACAGGCCAGAGAGGGACACCCGGAGACCGTGGAAGGCAGTGACTTGGCTTCTTGCAAGCTCCACTTTGCTCCCGGGGGCCCAGTAGCCAGATAGCTCACCCCAAAACGCGCAGACCATTTAATTTATACACACCAGGGGAAGATCAAGGAAGGGGATACTGCAATGTTGGCTGGAGAGAGAGGCAAGCCCTTCCAGCTCCCTGTCCCCGCTTATTCTCTTCCCCAATTCCAAAGCAAGAATACAAATGATCCCAACAAAGCCCTGGCTATCCCAAAAAGCCTGTAGCCAATTAGAGACTATCAATATTTAATTAGCTCTCTGCCATTGTGCAGCCTGCAATGAGTTGCTCTGGCCTTGCCATGCGAGTGCTCTTCTCCCCCCGCCGCCCCCCCCGCCGCCCTCCCTACATCACAGACACACTGTTATGACACATAATGATATTGACAATGAATAATTTAAGGCCGTTTTGCCTCCCCCCCCACCCGTCTCTCCCCCACCCTCCCAGATCCATCTCTTCTGCCCTTATAAAGAGCAAATGCAGAGCAAAGTAGGAAGTTGCGTCTGTCGGGACTAGACAGTCAGTCGAACAGACAGACAGACAGACAGACAGACAGACAGACAGACTCTAAATCTCCCACCAGCATCCTCAATTCCCTTTTGCTCCCTTGCAATCTGAAGATGAACGACGGCTTCCAAGGCAGATTTTTGGATAGGCTCTCTCTTTTCCCAAGCTAAGACCCAACCAACTCCCTGGGATTGGGTAATAATAGCCCCGAAGAGGTTATTTACGTCCAAGCTCCTTTGTGGAGACTCTTGCTAAGAGATGCTGCTGATAGGTCATCACATCTCCCTCTGGATCTCCCCAGGGTCAAAGTGGATGCAGTCCCAATAGCAAATGGTTTAAAGTCATCATTAAGAGTCCTAGGCCGAGGCAAAAGTCAGTTTGCAAAGGATCAATATTTGCTCTGAGATGTTTTCCCCAAGCTGATGGACATGTTCGTAATCAAATAACCACGGTAAACCCTAGCCGTTCTTTGCCAAGGAGCACAAGAGATGGACCACTAGGCTGGGTTCCAAAGATCACCCATTTAGCGTCACAATTTTAAGTTTCTAATTCAAATTGTCCTTCCTTCTTCTCCTGATACGTTCTGCAGAGATAAAAGTGCCATTTCTTTTTTTAAAGAGAGAGAAAGAAATGCTAAGGGAATTAAGGAATCAGTCCGAGGTTGGCCATCACTCCAATTCAAAACACAGCAGCATGGGGAAAGGTGAAGAGGCATTGAACAAGATAAGATCACTTTAACTGTTGATTGAATTCTGAACCTGGAATTTTAAGAAAGGCACATCCTGCAGTGCTAGGCTGCATTAACAGAGGGATAGACTCAAGATCCCATGAAGTGTTAATACCACCTTATAATACCTCAGTTTGACCCCACTTGGAATATATTGCATCCAGTTTTGGTCACCACAATCTAGAAAAGATGCTGATATTCTAGAAAGAGTGCAGAGAAGAGCAACAAAGATGATTAGGGGACTGGAGGCTAAAACATATAAAGAACATTTGCATGAATTGGGTATGTCTAGTTTAACAAAGAGAAGGACGAGGGGGGACATGATAGCAGTCTTCCAATATCTCAGGGGCTGCCCCAAAGAAGAGGGAGTCAAGCTATTCTGCAAAGCACCTGAAAGGCAGGACAAGAACCAATGGATGGAAACTAATCAAGGAGAGAAGCAACCTAGAACTAAGGCAAAATTTCCTGACAGTTAGGACAGTTAATCAGTGGAACAACCTGCCTCCAGAAGTTGTGAATGCTCCAACTGTCAAAGCAAAAAACACTGGAAGTTTTTAAGAAGAGACTGGGCAGCCATTTGTCCGAAATGATTTAGGGTTTCCTGCCTGAGTAGGGGGTTGGACTAGATGACCTCTAAAGTCCCTTCAAACTCTGCATTCTGTATTATTCTATATTCTGTATTGCAGCCCAATTAACATCTTGAAGATACTGGATTGAGTTTGGAAGAAATGTGCAAAGGAGGAAAAAACTAGAATTCTAGGCGCTCGGATACAGTTCATAAATATCCTTCATAAACAAGCAAACCCTCACCTAATTCTCTTCTCAGCACAAGTCTTAATTTTCATGAAGTATCTCTCCAATCTTCCTCCAGTGCTGGTAGAAAGCGGGCTGGGGGAGGCACATTAGAATACTGAATGCTAGAGATTCAGAGTTGATATCAAAGCCTTTACTCTGCCAACAGCAGCAATGCAGATGAGCTTAAAAACAAATAGTGGGCTAATGTGTGCCTTGCTTTCCTTGGAGACTCGCAAAAACTAATCGTGAGCAAAAGTTTTCTCCTATGCGGTTAGACAGTAACAACATCCATGATTACAAAGGATCCATGTGGGATTTCAGAACAAGATACTGGCTCATCAAGAATTTAAATCTACAGCTAACAATAAATGTCCTGAGCATGCATTAAATGGAGGCTACCACCACCATTGATAGTAAACATTTATTTCAGATGAAACGGTGGAGATTCGGCTGAGCCGATATACATACAAACTGCAGTTTGAGCCGTGCACTATACCAATAGCCTGAATTGACAGAGGGATAGAATCAAGATCACACGAAGCATTTATAACGCTTTCTAAATACCTTGGTAAGACCATACTTGGAATACTGCATGCAGTGTTGGTCCCCACAATAGAAAAGAGATGTTGAGACTTGGAAAGAGCAACAAAGATGATTAGGGAGCTGGAGGCTAAAACATACGAAGAACGGTTGGAGGATTTAAGTATGTCTAGTTTAGTGAAGAGAAGGACGAGGGGGGACATGATAGCAGCGTTCCAATATTTGAGGGGCTGCCCCAAAGAAGAGGGAGTCAAGCTATTCTCCAAAGCACCTGAGGGCAGGACAAGAAGAAACAGGTGGAAGCTAATCAAGGAGAGAAGCAACCTAGAACTAAGGAGAAACTTCCTGACAGTCAGAACAATTAACCAGTGGAACAACCTGCCTCCAGAAGTGGTGAATGCTCCAACACTGGAAGTTTTGAAGAAGAGACTAGACAGCCATTTGTCCGAAATGGTATAGGATTTCCTGCCTGAGCAGGGGCTCGGACTAGATGACCTCCAAGGTCCCTTCCAACTCTTGTTCATCTGTTTGGAAAGCAGGCCATTGGTGATCTTACACAATGGCTACTGTGAGGACCATTTCCGGAAAACAAACCAGTGAGATTTGCTGGCTTTGGTCCTTTTTTCTTCTTCTTTCTCTCTTTTTTTTTCTTGGTCAAGTTCCCAGGAAAACACGGGGTAAACCATGATTCCCCACCATTTTTATTTTTAAACCGCATCTATGGGATTCTAGGAGGCCCAGAAGAACACTTATAAATAAAGATATCATGAAAGGAATTGTACATTGCAACGGAACAGTTTTCCCTCCCAGTTTTCCTTAATTAAAAGAATTTAAAATTGTGGAAGTCAGAACGGCAGGCTGCAAGGAAAGAACCAGAGATTGTTTATAGGCACCAGATTGCTTACCACTGATTAAAGGGGTGGATATTTCCTTTCCTTCAAGGCTACTGAAAGAACCACTTTTTCCAGTGGCCTCCTGAAAGCTCATCTGCATGAGAGCTCTTAACATCCCCAGGACTTTTTGAGATGGTTTAAGCTGTTTTTCTATTTCCTCCCAAAAGAGCATCTTGGATTCTTCTGGTGAATAATTTATCTGACATGTTTTACTGTTTTATTCCTGTTTGTAAATTAGCCACAAGCTGGTGTGGAATTTACAAATGCATTTGTTATTCTTGGCGGTTCAATTAACAGTTTACAGGGCCACCTGTCCTTTATGAATCAGAAAATTGGTCTACTTTTTGAAAAAAGTATTGAAATTTCTGACTAGAGAATATTTGAATTGTCGTTGGGACAATAATAATAATAATAATAATAATAATAATAATAATAATAATAATAATAATGATGATGATGATGATGATGATGATAAAGTTGGAAGGGACCTTGGAGATCATCTAGTCCAGCCCCCTGCTCAGGCAGGAAACGCTATACCATTTCAGACAAATGGCTGTCCAGTCTCTTCTTAAAAACTTCCAGTGTTGGAGCATTCACTGCTTCTGGAGGCAGGTTGTTCCTAACTGTCAGAAAGTTTCTCCTTAGTTCTAAGTTGCTTCTCTCCTTGATCAGTTTCCATCCGTTGCTTCTTGTCCTGCCTTCAGGCGCCTTCGAAAATAGCTTGACTCCCTCTTCTTTGTGGCAGCCCCTGAGATACTGGAACGCTGCTATCATGTCCCCCCTCGTCCTTATCTTCATTAAACTGGACATACTCAATTCCAGCAACTGTTCCTTATATGTTTCAGCCTCCAGTCCCCTGATCATCTTTGTTGCTCTTCTCTGTACTCTTTCTAGAGTCTCAACATCTTTTTTACATCGTGGTGACCAAAACTGGATGCTGTATTCCAAGTGTGGCCTTACTCGAACTTGTTTGCATTAAGACCTGGATGGGAGAAAACTGACGTGGGTCCAGATCCAGTTCTACAATGAACTTATTTGGAGGGTTTGTGGTCTACATATCCAAAACAGTTGCAAGATTTAATAGAAGCAGTGTTCAGTAGAATGACGTGGGTTTTGATTGTAGGTGATCTGAAAGGAGAAGTTGAACATTGTCCAGAAGAAGGACAAGAACTTAACATTACCAGGATTGTAATGCTACTGCTTAAAAGACTAGCCTACTCTTACACTGCATTGTCAGAGGTCTAGTTCTACATCATATGAAGAAGAGCTGCAGGATTTGGGTTTGGCTGGTCTAAAGAAAAGAACAAATAGGGGAGACATGATAGCAGTGTTCCAGTATCTGAGGGGCTGCCACAAGGCAGAGGGAGCCAGGTTGTTCACCAGAACACCAGAGGGAAGGATGAGAAACAATGGCTGGAAACTGATCAAGGAGAGAAGCAACTTGGAATTAAGGAGAAACTTCCTGACAGTGGGGACAATCAACCAGTGGAACAGCTTGCCTCCAGAAATTGTTGGCGCTCCATCACTGGAGATTTTCCAGAAGAGACTGGACAATCACATGTCTGAGATGGTGTAGGTTCTCCTGCTTGAGCGGGGGGCTGGATTAGAAGACCATCAAAGTCCCCCCCCCCGATTCCAAATCATTATTATCGACAAAGGAATCATGTGATCAAAACTGTTAAAAGATCTGTTTGCATCTCCTTTCATCTCTGTCATTCAAGATCTAAACCTGGCATCACATAACACACATTTTAAAAAGGAGTTACTCCATAGCAATGAAGGAGACTCACCCCTTACCCAAAATATTGACAATTGCAAAGGAGGGGGGGGAAGGCCTTTTAGGAAATTCACTATTCTTTCCCTCCAGCTTTATGCCTGAATTCCTGAAATGATCATCGTCAAAGTTGATTATTGATTCAAAGGAAAGATTTGAAGAGTGACGTGATGAATACTAACCAAGCAGACTCTCTTTTAACACCCTCCCTCCTGGCTTGTTTATTTGTTTGTTTGTTTATTTATTTATTCATTCTCAGAAGGCCTTGATCTTTTCCAGTGTCCTTCCTGGTTTTTATTATTATTATTATTTTTTCCTTGTATTTCCCTGTTTGGAGACGCCTGACTAAATTAAGGCCGGCAGGACTCAATTGATCATCTTTCGATATTCTCTCACCTCTTACGAGGGAGAAGGGGAAAAGAAATGCCCCTCTGCATAATTCAAAAAGCAAACACAGATTGGAGAGGGAGAGGGAGAGAAAGAGAAAGAAAGAAAGAAAAGGAATCGATATAGCCGCAACAGATCCTGCAGATAGATGAGCTGGCAAGCCTTTCTGAATTGCAAAGAAGAATTGTCCCTACCGTAAATCAGAAATGGTTAAACGATTTGAAGAAGGTACCCTATTGAGGGCAAGGGTTTGTGATTATTTGGGAGCACATCCAATCAAATTTCAGTGCCTCTATTTAAACACAAACTGCGGCACACAATTATGAAAGGCAGGACAAGAAGCAACGGGTGGAAACTAATCAAGGAGAGAAACAACCTAGAACTAAGGAGAAACTTCTTCACAATTAGAAGAACAATGGGTGGAACAGCTTGCTTCCAGAAGTTGTGGGTGCTCCGACACTGGAGGTTTTTAAAGAGAGATTGGAGTTTCCTAACTGAGCAGGGAGTTGGTCCCTTCCAACTCTATTATTCTGAAACAAGCCTTTTTAAAGCAAAGTATGGGGACCTGGGCATTTTTTAATTTCCGACTCGTTTTTGCTTTGTCTTCCACACTAAATCTAATCCACCATCCCTCTGCTCCTAAACCTATGGAGTCAAATCCCCAAGTAGCCTTGCTGATTTTCTGTGGAGTTTATGTTCAGTTACATTCAGGATTGCAGAAGAAACCATTGTCCAGAGTGGTGGGCCACCTAAGTAAATCTGGAGCATGAACTTCATGGTTGTGTTGGGAAGAAGGAGTAGCCTTGAGAAACAGGAGGAAGAGCAGCACCCAGAACAATGATCTCATGAAAGAAATGTGCGTCAGGGCTGAAATATAATTTGAGAGAGCATCTCAGCTAGGATCTCCCACAATGGTGAAAAAAGTAAGGTTCTACATTTAGGCAAGAAAAACCAAATGCACAGGTATAGTATAGGGGGTACCTTGCTCAATAGTAGTAACTATGAGAGGGATCTCAGAGTCCTAGTAGACAATCACCTAAATATGAGCCAGCTGTGTGCTGCAGCTGCCAAAAAGGCCAACACAGTGCTAGGCTGCATTAACAGAGGGATAGAATCAAGATCACGTGAAGTGTTAATACCACTTTACAATGCCTTGGTAAGGCCACACTTGGAATACTGCATCCAGTGTTGGTCAGCATGATGTAAAAAAGATGTTGAGACTCTAGAAAGAGTACAGAGAAGAGCAACAAAGATGATTAAGGGACTAAAGGCTAAAACATATAAGGAACGGTTGCTGGAATTGGGTATGTCTAGTTTAACGAAGAGAAGGACAAGGGGGGACATGATAGCAGTCTTCCAATATCTCAGGGGCTGCCACAAAGAAGAGGGAGTCAAGCTATTTTCCAAAGCGCCTGAAGGCAGGACAAGAAGCAACGGGTGGAAACTAATCAAGGAGAGAAGCAACCTAGAATTAAGGAGAAACTTCCTGACAGTTAGAACAATTAACCAGTGGAACAACCTGCCTCCAGAAGCGGTGAATGCTCCAACACTGGAAGTTTTTAAGAAGAGACTGGACAGCCATTTGTCTGAAATGGTGTAGGGTTTCTTGCCTGAGCAGGGGGTTGGACTAGATGACCACTCCCTTCCAACTTTATTATTATTATTATTATTATTATTATTATTATTATTATTATTATTATTATTATTATTATTATTATTATTGGAAGGAAGGGGAGGAACATTCAGATTTGCAACTTTATAATGAAAGTCCTCAACTTACAACCACAGCTGAGCCCAAAATTTCTGTTGCTAACTGAGACAGGTGAATTTTGCCCCATTTTACGACTTTTCTTGACACATCTGTTAAGTGAATCACTGCAGTTGTTTAATTAGTAACCCGGTTGTTAAGTGAATCTGGCTTCCCCATTGACTTGGCTTGTCAGAAGGTGGCAAAAGGGGATCACGTGACACCCCCCCCTTGGGGACACTGCGACCGTCATAAATATGAGTCAGTTGCTGAGCATCCAAAATTCTAATCACAGGACCACTGTTGTAAGTGTGAAAAAATGGTCATAAGTCACTTTTTTCGGTGCTGTTATAACTTTGAACGGTCACTAAGTGAACTGTTGTTAAGTCAAGAACTATCTCTATATGCATGCTTAATTTTCCCAGTTTGGAGGGCTAATCTGAGGAAAAGGCTATTTAATCGCCCATTGGCTCATTTAATATTTCTGTCTCCCATCAGCCCAGATTGCCATTCCGAATGTCAATCAGCCTTGTCTCCATTCTAAAAAGCCACACGCCATTCAGAGGGAGTCCCACGTTTGCAGCTGACTTCAGTTGCTAAAGGAATACAATGGAGTTTGACTGAGGAGCCTTGATACTACAGATTGAGCTGAGCAAGTAAGTAACTTGATTACTGTCCAAGATCAGCACTGCAATAAAATTCACGGAGGGCGGCTGCAGAGAAAGTCTATTTACATGTAGTAAATGAGTCTGCACGGACCTCCTGGCAGCTTTAGAAGCTCTCATGCAAAAGTCCAGCTTCCTTGTAAGGGTTATCAGCCTGCGTGCACAACTGAAGCTGAGAAACATAAAAATCCTTGGGATGACTCGGAAAAAGCAGTAAAAAATATAAAATTAAGCCATTAGGTATATCCCACGTGGAGGGGGGGGAATCATAAAGGAAAACATGACTAATCATTTCAACGATACTGATTATTTCCGCGGCCAGAATACTCAAGCAGATGAAAAGGCATTATATCATGCTGCCTGTGTGCTTTGGTAGATGGGCAGCCCTATAAATATTATGAATTAATTGATATGTGCTATGGAAATTTTGAGCAGACTATTTGGGCACAGTTAAGGGGGTTGCATACAGGGTTATTCCTATAGGGCACTGTTTAAAAAGATGTTGAGATCCTAGAAAGAGTTCACAGAAGAGCAACAAAGATGATTAGGAGACTGAAGGCTAAAACATGTGAAGGACGGTTGCAGGGATTGGGTGTGTCTAGTTTAGTGAAAAGAAGGACTAGGGATGACATGATAGCAGCCTTCCAATATCTCAGGGGCTGCCACAAAGAATGAGGGGGTCAACCTATTCTCCAAAGCATCTGAAGGCAGGACAAGAAGCAATGGATGGAAACTAATCAAGGAGCGATCCAAGCTAGAACTAAGGAGAAATTTTCTGACAGCGAGAACAATTAATCGGGGGAACCACTTGCTTCCAGAAATTGTGGGTTGCTCCAACACTGGAGGTTTTCAAGAAGAGATCGAACAACCATCTGTCTGAAATGGTATGTAGGATCTCCTGCTTGAGCAGGAGGTTGGAGTAGAAGACCTCCCAGGTCCCTTCCAACTCTTGAGGTGAGAGAAAGCTCCATTTGTCTAGAGAAGATAGGATGGTGAATGTTTTCAAGGAGATACAGGCAAAGTGCCTTTGGAAGTGCAAAGCCAACTAGTTTCCAATATTCAGACCAGAGCAGGATCTGGTGAAGCCTGTAAGACCCATGCACAGGAATTAATGTCTGCAGGGCTGATCAGTCACTTAATGCAAAACTGTCCTTCCTCAACTCTTCAGGAGGCAGATGGTGTCCCTTCTTATCCTGATGCAGGTAATCCACACAGCCCTAGGAGAGAAGGGTAAGAGATGTTCTTAAAGGTAACAATATCCTTCCTCACTCAATATTTGGACTACCATCATCACCAGTGTTTCTTATCTCAATCTTGGCAACTTTAAGATGTGTGGACATGCTGGCTGGGGAATTCTGGGAGTTAAAATTGCTATGGTTGAGAAATGCTGAGCTGTACTATATACTGTATAGTGTCTGTCTGTATGTGTGTATGCATGAATGCATGTATGTAACAGGTCTATTGGATATTTTACTATATCTGCCGTTATGTAAACTGATTTTGAAAGGGCCACAGAAATACGATGAGCGTCAGTTGTAACAGATTCTTCCCTTCTCTTTCATCTTCCCTTCCCTTCCTTTCCCTTCCCTTCCTTTTCATCTTCCTTTCCACCTTCCCTTTCCTTCCCTCCTTCCTTCCTTCCTTCCCTCCTTCCTTCCCTCCTTCCTTCCCTCCCTCCCTCCCTCCTTCCTTCCTTCCTTCCCTCCCTCCCTCCCTCCCTCCCTCCTTCCTTCCTTCCTTCCTTCCTTCATTTCCTCCTTCCTTCCTTCCTTCCTTCATTTCCTCCTTCCTTCCTTCCTTCCTTCCTTCCCGCCTTCCTTCCCTCCTTCCTTCCCTCCTTCCTTTCCTCCTTCCCTCCTTCCTTCCCTCCCTCCCTCCCTCCCTCCCTCCTTCCTTCCCTCCTTCCTTCCTTCCTTCCCGCCTTCCTTCCCTCTTTCCTTCCCTCCTTCTTTCCTTCCTTCCTTCCTTCCCTCCCTCCCTCCTTCCTTCCTTCCTTCCTTTCCTCCTTCCTTCCTTCCTTCCTTCCTTCCTTCCCTTCCTCCCTCCTTTCCCTTCCCTTTCCTTCCTCATAGATCATAATAGATCCCTTTCCCCTCCACAGTCTCCCAAACCTCAGAACCAGGCCTGGGCTTGATCTAAAATACGGAGCTTCTGAAATGCAGAATGTCTTTTATTAAATGAATGAATAAATCTCAGGCTGATCCCATGAGCCTTTGGTAAAGCTTAAGAGGGTCTGCGTAGGCAAGGTAGAGAGGTAGAGAAACTCTTGAAATTGCACATGTCTGGAATGTGGAAAGAAAAAAAAAAGGCTTTTAGATTGTTACTACCTCTGTTACTGCTGTTGCAATATATTTCAGTGTGATTTAATAGGCATCTAACAGCAGCCCGGCACAGTCTTTGTTAGCTCAGGGAACAAGCTGTTCTTTTAAAAGGTTCTAATTGCTGAGTTAGAGGGGACGGAAAATGTATCTGGAGGCACCAGTTAAAAGCACTTGGACCACCATGCCATTTTATCTCCCAATATCCATCATTGTCTCTTGATTTAATTGCAACAAACCTACCCAGATCTGTTTCATTGGTCTTGCCTCAGTCAGAGGCATCAGGAGGGCAGTAGAAATTCTACACACAGCGATGGCTGAAGGAAATTGGAGGCCCCCATCCACCACCAATGAGGAATGCTCCTATAATGTCTGTGGAGAGTCTTAGTCATCCAGGTCTTGGTGGTCCCAAAGGCTCTTTATCAAAAGGCAACTGGATTTTCTTTGTTAACGTCTCTGTTCCGAAGCTTCATGGGCGAGAGGCGGAACATCTTCAAGCAAAAACCAAGGAAGTCCACTTGCCTTTTGAAAAAGCACCTTTGGGATTATATCCCTTAAGCCACAATTTATTATTTATTTATTAATTAATTAAATTTGTATGCCGCCCCTCTCCCAGGACTCGGGGCGGCTCACAACAAGAACATAGACATAGATAAAATCAATAACAATAATTACATCCAATTAAAAAATCGACACATACAGCAAGCAAACACAATCAAATAAACACTCAGCAATGGAAGGCGATTCCTCGGCCCGGGGGCAGAACAAAGTTCATACCCCCCAAGCCTGTCGGCATAAATGGGTTTTTAAAAGTTTATGGAAAGCTAGGAGGGAGGAGGCAGTACGCTCCTCCGAGGGAAGCTGGTTCCAGAGGGCTGGGGCAGCAACGGAGAAGGCCCTTGTCCTAGGGCCCGTCAAATAACATTGTTTGATGGACGGGACCCGTAGGAGGCCAGCCCTATGCGCCCTGACCGGTCGCTGGGATTCATGAGGCTGAAGACGGTCCCGCAAGTAACCTGGTCCATTGCCATGAAGGGTCCAATGGAGGACCCAGCAGAGACATTGTGCTCCAAGCATCAGTGGTGGGATGCTTGCCCCATTGTAGAAAGGCACAGTTGCAAATGTGTGTGGAGCAATCATCTCCTAAGTGGGGAGATACAAACTGAGCACAGTTTTACAACCCCAGACATCCATGGCTAGTACTAAACGAATATTTTCTTTGGAAATATGCCCGCTGGGGTCATAGAAGCTAGCTGGGAAGTAGAAGGAAGTAACTGGAATCAAAGGCATTTATTTGCTTGCTGGAAAATAAGTTTTTAGTGATGCGCTTATTAGAGCACTAGTTTGATGAATGCAAAAGAACTGCTGCATGGGAGCCATCTTGCAGTGGTGTCCACAATATGTTTTCAGTCCAATGGTGACCATCAAGCAAAAGGAAGTCCTAGGCTGCAGCCAATGACCAGTTTTATTTCCTAGGAATGCCTATGCCAGGGGTAGGCAACCTTGGCTCTTTTATGACTCGTGGACTTCAACTCCCAGAATTCCTGAGCCAGGCATGCTGAGGGGAAAGGGAGAGGTTTCCAAGCTGAGCCAGGCTGGCTCAGGAATTCTGGGAGTTGAAGTCCATCAGGCATAAAAAGGGGGCATCATTCCCAACCTCTGGTCTAGGGCAGGGGTAGGCAACCTTGGCTCTTTTATGACTCGTGGACTTCAACTCCCAGAGTTCCTGAACCAGCAATTCTGGGAGTTGAAGTCCACGAGTGATAAAAGAACCGGGGTTGCCTACCCCTGGCCTATGCCATACTCCAAGGCATTCTGGAGACAACACCAGTTAGAGATGAAAGATTGAGCAGGGAACTGGACTAGAAGGCCTCTCAAGTCCCTTCCAACGCTGTTGTTCTGTTTGGCTTTCTGTTATGCCAACTTCCAATGTAATTTTGTCAAATTAAAGCAACATGTACTGATATTCCCTATGCTAAAGCCCTTAGTTTAAGGTGGCTCCTAGACTAGAGGCCCTCTTCTCCAAGCAAAAACTTCCCAGAATCTCCTCCACTGATTACATCTTCTCCATCCCTGAGAAGAAGTCAAGAGGACATGAACTCTTGTTCCTTCTCTGTAATGGTGGCCGCACTTTGGAATACTTTATCCTGGAGTTAAGCCTGGCACCTTCACAATTGGCCTTCCTCAAGGCAGCCAAGACTGTGTTATTTGCCTGAACCTTTTTTATTTTTCTGACTGGGCAACTACGATCATGTTAATCAGTTTTGTTTTTGAGGGATTGCTGATGTTGATTTTAAGAGAGATTGAGATAGAGACTGAGACTGAGACTGAGATTAAGATGAAATGGAGATGGAGATGGAGATGGAGATGAGATAGAGATGGAGATGAGGTAGAGATGGAGATAGAGACATATATCTGAATGAAGGGTGCAATTATACAAGAAAAGCAAGAGATTTTGAGACAAATATATAGAAGGAGAGAGGGACAGAGAGAGAGAGAGAGAGAGAGAGAGAGAGAGAGAGAGAGAGAGAGAGAGAGAGAGAGAGAGAGACAGAGACAGAGAGACAGAGACAGAGACAGAGACAGAGACAGAGACAGAGACAGAGACAGAGACAGAGAGACACAGAGACACAGAGAAACACAGAGAGACACACACAGAGAGAGACAGAGACAGAGACAGAGAGAGAGAGAGAGAGAGAGAGAGAGAGAGAGAGAGAGAGAGAGAGAGACAGAGACAGAGACAGAGAGAGAGACAGAGACAGAGACAGAGAGATAGACAGAGAGAGAGAGAGAGAGAGAGAGAGACAGAGAGAAAGAGAGAGATAGACAGAGAAAGAGAGATAGACAGACAGAGAGAGAGAGAGAGACAGAGACAGAGACAGAGACAGAGACAGACAGAGACACAGAGACACAGAGAGACACAGAGAGACACAGAGAGACACACACAGAGAGAGAGAGAGAGAGACAGAGAGACAGAGACAGAGAGAGACAGAGAGAAAGAGAGAGAGAGACAGAGACAGAGAGAGAGAGAGAGAGAGAGACAGAGACAGAGACAGAGACAGAGACAGAGAGAGACAGAGAGAGACAGAGAGAAAGAGAGAGATAGACAGAGAAAGAGAGATAGACAGACAGAGAGAGAGAGAGACAGAGAGAGAGAGAGAGAGAGAGAGACAGAGAAAGAGAGATAGACAGAGAGAGAGAGAGAGACAGAGAGAGACAGAGAGAGACAGAGAGAAAGAGAGAGATAGACAGAGAAAGAGAGATAGACAGAGAGAAAGAGAGAGAGAGAGAGAGAGAGACAGAGACAGAGACAGAGAGACAGAGAGACACAGAGAGACACAGAGAGACACACACACAGAGAGAGAGAGAGACAGAGACAGAGAGAGACAGAGAGAAAGAGAGAGAGAGAGAGAGACACAGAGAGATAGACAGAGAGAGAGAGAGAGACAGAGAGAGACAGAGAGAAAGAGAGAGATAGACAGAGAAAGAGAGATAGACAGAGAGAGAGAGAGAGAGAGACAGAGACAGAGACAGAGAGACACAGAGACACAGAGAGACACACACAGAGAGAGAGAGACAGAGACAGAGAGAGACAGAGAGAAAGAGAGAGAGAGACAGAGACAGAGAGATAGACAGAGAGAGAGAGAGAGAGAGAGACAGAGAGAGACAGAGAGAGACAGAGAGAGACAGAGAGAAAGAGAGAGATAGACAGAGAAAGAGAGATAGACAGAGAGAGAGAGAGAGAGACAGAGAGAGACAGAGAGAAAGAGAGAGATAGACAGAGAAAGAGAGATAGACAGAGAGAGAGAGAGAGACAGAGAGAGACAGAGAGAAAGAGAGAGATAGACAGAGAAAGAGAGAGAGACAGAGAGACAGAGAGACAGAGAGAGACAGAGAAAGAGAGAGAGAGAGACAGAGAGATAGACAGAGAGAGAGAGACAGAGAGAGACAGAGAGAGACAGAGAGAAAGAGAGAGAGAGACAGAGAGAGAGAGAGAGAGAGAGAGAGAGAGAGAGAGAGAGAGAGAGAGAGAGAGAGAGAGAGAGAGAGAGAGAGAGAGAGAGAGAAGGCTTCCATGCAAATTGCTCTTCTTCTCCAGTATATGGTGTATTTTGTCCTTTGCAAGGAGTGTGACATGCTCAAACTTTTATCATCCTCTGGATTGCCTGAGGCAGCCTAAGTGTCTGTCATGCCAAGCTTCCCCCCCTCTTTCTTCTTCTTTTGCACACAAATTTACTCTTTTATAATGCACTTGTAGGAGATGGGCAACTCATTTCTTCTTCTTCTTCTTCTTCTTCTTTCCTCCACTTTCATTTCCTCTTCCCTCCCATCCATAATTCTTTTGTCGCAGCTGGACAGCAGCATCTGTCCATCATTGGCAATAGGATAATCTGTGGAGAGTGTTGACATCTAAAACTGGTGAAGACACTTTTTTTCAGGCTCTCCCTGTGTGACAGGGAATGTCTTGAGGCTGCAGAATTCAAAAGTTCAGCCCAGTCTCTACAAGCAAGAGGACGGACAAAAAACATCATGAGAAATGCAAGGAAAAAGGGGAAATAAAACCTAGTTTTGCCACTAGCTGCTTTTGGTACAATGTTATACATACTTCTCTGAACTTAAGCTCCATTCAACTCAAGACAGCTTCATTTTGAGAAGGCAGGTCTAGGCTTCTGCATTTCATTAATCATGCAACATTTCATTTACATAACCGATTTAGAGGAAGTTCATTTATTTTCATTTCCCTGCTGATTTCACTGGGACGGTTACACACGAGGCCTGGAATTTTTGCTTTTTCCATCAGAATGACCTGCCATTCTCATTTTAGAGAGATTTGAAAAGGTGGAACGTCTGTTTGGGGAAAAAACACATCTCTGTAGGATTACGGTGGTCTTCAGTGAGAAACTTTAGCGGTTTTCTTTTTGATTGTAAGGATTCAGTCTCATCCAAAGGACCCAATGTTCATGCCAATTGTGATGAAATTGATTCATTTTAAAAAAACAAAACAGCCATGGATCTTTCTCTGCCAAACAGATGAAGTACCACCCAGTGCCATGTTCTTGCATGAATTTAAGGACAAGATGATCAAAGAGCTGTATGAGAATATCCAGGTTTTTATCAAAAAATTATCTCTCCAATAGTTGATTTCTCTCATTTCCAAGAAAAGAATTCCAGAAAGGAACTCCCCCATCCCATGGGGATTTTTCAGGTAGGGACGGATTGATGCTTTAGAATGAAGAAATGTGACTCATGACCTTCTTCTAACGGTCTACTATTGAAAGCGTTCTCACACACTGTATTGTGGTTTGGTATGCTGGCTTGACAGCCGCGGATAGAAAGGTATGACAGAGGGTGGTGAGCATGGCACAAAACATCGTGGGCTGTTCCCTGACACCACTGGATGACATCGCCAGGGCCCGTTGCCTTGGTAGAGTGAGGAAAATTCTCAGGGATGACTCACATCCTGGTTGGTACCTCTTTACTCTCCTACCATTGCATAGGAGATATGGAAATATAGCCAGCCGTACCAACAGGCTGAAGAACAGCTTCTATCCATGGGCTGTCAGGCTCTTGAACGGGACATAATTTTATGCACGACAGACTCATGAGGCCGGCGTGCTGTGCAATTAGCTCACAGGGTGTAATACGTTGGTGGGTTTGTAGTCACTGCGAGTTGTGGTGGTGGTGGGCACGGAGGGAGGCTCAGCCAATCTCACTGTATACATGTTATACTTTGATAATAAAGGTTCATTCATTCATTGATTCGTTGATTCATTCATTCATTCAAATAGAAACCCAAGAGAAACATACATGAACCTTCCAGCATCTTAAATATTTTATTTCATTTATTTGTTAGATTTATTTGCTGCCTATCTTGCGGTGAAGCCACTCTCGACGGCTTGCAACCGTTAAAAGGAAGAAATGAAAAGAGCGCAAATGAAAAAAAATCAAATTAATAGAACAATCAAGTAAAGAACGAAAAAGAAAACAACGAGAACCCATCAATATGATAAAAACGTTGCACCCCCCTCCAGTGATAAAGCGAGCTCTGAAGTCCCACCAAGAGAAATGCTAAAGAAATTCTAAAGCATCCTGAGAACAGAACACGGGCTGCATTTTGTTGGGGAGGAAAATGTTTCAGGAAAAAGCAAGGGAGATTTTGGCAAACAGTTGGTTTTAATACCCACCTCCCAATGCCTGTGACATAACATCAGTCCAAGGAGATGAATCTGATGCCTGCAAACATCTGGAAAATCCAGGAAATTCTCTAGTTTACTGGTCAGTTCATTACCTCACCCAGCCTGATACTTCCACACTGAAAACAAGAGCTTTCCTGAGCTTCTGGGTAGAATTTCTCCAACCTAATAACAACTATTGGTATTGTCAAGTGTATTCTCTACAACTTGGCAGGTAAGTGGCCCAAGCATAAGAGAGTCAGAAGCAACCTGATCATTCTTGGGGATTGACCATTTCTCTCTTGGGAGGGAGTTAATTGGAGTTGGGTATTGTCTAAGTTGAATTAAAAACATTTATTTCTGATATTACCTAATTCCTCTGAGTATCTACTGAGGTTCCTTGGGTCTGAAGAATAGTCACAGCTTCATAGACTGTGTTAAACGTTTGATGTTGTGTGCCATCAGTCTAATCATTGCCACAGTATACCCAATAGTGTTAAGAGCCCAAGTCTTCCCAAGGGTGGGATTTCCACATCCAACTACTTTAAGGAACCGTGTGAAAGGTTGATTTTGATCTCTTCAGAGTAGACAATTACAAAAAAGAAAAAAGAAAAAGAGAAGACAGCTGAATAACAAAAGCATTAGAGACGAATAGCGTCCAATTCTCCTGCCCAATTCACTGGGAATATTCACACATCTTGTTTTTTCCCCTCCTTTTTCCCATTGATTTGGAACTTGATACTTTCAACATCTCCATTCCCTTCCTAGAAGGATCGTGCACAACTCCTCTGCCCCTTTCTACCTCTCCACCATCTCAACTTTGGAACCACAACTTGGAACGCCTTCTTGAGATCCAAAAATTCTATGATCTTTCCCTCCCCCACCAACACAGTTGTTGTTGTTGTTGTTTTTAAAAAAAGAAAATTAAAGGAAGGAGGGACACATCCAATGCGAGACATCTGGAGACTGCAGTGGCATGGGGTGGATGGAAGGAATGCAGTGATGGTGCGGAGCATTTGAGATGCAATTGGTGGCCACAGGTACCTCCATATTTTGTAGCTTACAGACAGAGTCGAAAGCAATTGTCAGGATCTGTGTTTCAAGTCTGACCTTCTGCTTTTATCTATATTTTAAACCCCACACAAGGTATACAAGGCGAACATTGCTATTACAGTCAGAGATTCCTAAATAATGGATGAAGAACAGAGGCTCTAAAGGGGGAGAAAAGCTAGTGAAAGATTTTTTTTTTACAAAATAAGAAAAGGAAAAAAAGGAAAAAAGAGGGGAGAGCCCTCTCCAAAATAAGAGTGATGAACTGAATAGCAGGCATGAGAGAGGCTCCTCTATCACAGCATTTCTCTTATATCAACTGAATCTCTCTGTGGTGTCATTTTGATGCCACCCATTGGCACTAACTGTTGAGATGCAATAGCAACAGCAATAGGAATAGCAACAGCAATAGCACTTAAACTTATATACCACTTCACAATGCTTTTCAGCCCTGTCTAAATGGTTTACAGAGTCAGCCTATTGCCCCCCAACAATCTGGGTCCTCATTTTACTGACGTCGGAAGGATGGAAGGCTGAGTCAACCTTGAGCTGGTCAGGATCGAACTCCTGGCAGTGAGCAGAATTAGCCTGCAATACTGCAGTCTCACCTCTGCGCCACCAGGGCTCTCTCAGGCAGAGGTATCTTTTAGATGACAGTTGTCCCGCCTGCAGCTCTCCTGTCTCCCAAGAACATCCACACATTCCATGACATGCATTTTATAGAATTATTATATTCCAGTGCAGCATGTATGCCTTCAGGTATGGTCCAAAAAGTTGAGATGGCATATTGTACATGTTGTTGCATATGAAGCTCCGCTTATGTTTAGGTGAGAGGCACATTAAAATGGGTGGAGCCTTGCTTACATGATCATGTCCACCCTCTTCACCTTTTGGAGCACATATTTCAGCTCCACCCCCATCCCCTACTCGCTGTGGTGGGGCTTAATAGTCTAGCCACAAGAAAAATGCACATTTATTCCCCTGGTAACTGCACTTTTAATTTCCTCCCTTTTTCACCTTTCCCCACCTCAGGGAATTGCATTTTTAATTTTAATTTTCCTTTTTTCCACCTCTGGGGAGAATAAAATAGAACAGAACAGAACACAACAGAATATAGAATAGAATAGAATAGAATAGAATAGAATAGAATAGAATAGAATAGAATAGAATAGAATAGAATAGAATAGAATAGAACAGAACAGAATTTAGAATAGAATAGAACAGAACAGAACAGAACAGAACAAGGAATAGAGTAAGGAATGGAATGGAACGGAACGGAACGGAACGGAACAGAACAGAACAGAACAGAACAGAACAAGGAATAGAGTAAGGAATAGAATGGAACGGAACAGAACGGAACGGAACGGAACAGAACAGAACAGAACAGAATAGAATAATTGGAAGGGACCTTGGAGGTCTTCTAGTCCAACCCCCTGCTTAGGCAGGAAACCCTATACTATTTTAGACAAATGGTTGTTCAATCTCTTCTGGGCAGGGCTAAGATTGTTGGTCTAGTTTATTTGGTTTTTTTAAAAATGGGAATGTTTTTTTTTAAAATCATCTCATGGTCCTTTAAGACAATAAACCTGATATAAAACTCAGCAACATCTGGCTAATGGGACTTGCCCTCCTCCCCCTAGTCATATTCCACTCCCTTGATCAATGCCTTAAATCTAGGAGAACCACATGTCCAACAGATGGCAGTCTGGCCTCAGCTTCCAATCTCTTTTTCCATAAACCTCTGAGGCCCATTTCACCTTCCACCAAGTCTAAAGATCCAATGGAAATTATAAATAAAGCCATCAGCAGTTACTTAGGCAGAGAAATTGTAGGTTTCAGTCAACAAAATGACCCTGGTGTTCTTCTGTGACATTTCAGCAACCCAACTTAAAAGCTCAGAATCTGCCACATATATTAATGCTGTCCTTGATGTAGAAAAATGTAGAATTTTGAGGAGTTTTCATCAAAACCCTTCTGTTGATAAGAAGTCATTCTAACCAGCCAAACAATCGTTGCCTTGTGAGATCATGCAATACTTCAAAAGAACGTGGCCAAAAAAATCTTGGTTGTTTTTCTTGTATTTATTAGAATCTCGTGCATTATTCATAGCAATGCCAACAGGAGCAGCAGCAAATAGGTTAGGAGCAACTAATAAGGTCAAGATTAGAGAATTCTTTTTGTGCCCTGTCTGGCCTTTAAATAGTAAATCAGGGATTACATTCCAAAACATGGAAGACAAGTGAATGAGCCAGAAGGATTTAAGTTTAGCTAAATGTATACGAAATTAATTGTATGCAATTCTTGTCGTTTCCCCTCCCATATTTAAGATTTCTTTGAAGAAGCAAGATGGGAAGATACTGACACTTTTGAGCTTTGGGACTTGAGAAGGTTCTTGAGCAGGTTGAAGAGAGCCAAGAAAATAAATCAAGAGATATTCAAACAAATCAAACCAGAATTGTCACCAAAACACAAATGACCAAGCTTAAATTATTCTACTTTGGATGCATTATATGAGGACCCAGCTGTTTTAGGAAAGCCCTGATGCTGGCAAAGATGGAAGGAAAGAGAATGACCAGCAGTAAGATACTACAATAGTAACTACTGAGTATCCAATATATAAAAATGGATTCCCCCTATGCTTGAAGGCACATCTAGCTGTGGATGGTCCTGTTCTCTAGGGAAGTTCAGCAGTGGTTTCTCTTGCTTTGAAGTCCAGGTCCTAGCAAGAAAAAAGTACATAGAGAAACTCAAAGTCTGAGAGACCTCCTATGCTTCAGGTAGAGCTTTTGCAATAGATACAGCAAAGGCAGGACAAAGCCCTTCATGGCACTGGACCAGGATACTTACGGGACCGTCTTCTGCCACATACTTCCCTTCGACCGGTGAGAGCACACAGGGTCGGCCTCCTCCGGGTCCCGTCAGCGAAACAATGCCATCTGGCGGGTCCTAGGGGGAGGGCCTTCTCTGTTGTGGCACCCACCCTCTGGAACCAACTGCCCTCAGAAGTCCGCGCTTCCCCCACTCTCCCGGCCTTCCGAAGGAATCTTAAAACCTATCTTTGCCGGCAGGCCTGGGGTTGACTGTGGATCGTTGAATGAATGATGAATGTGTCTGGGGTTTTATTTTTAATGTGTTTTTTTTTAGTTTTGGACTTAGTTTTTGAAACATTGTTTTATTTATATTGTAAGCCGCTCTGAGTCTTCGGAGAGGAGCAGCATATAAGTCCGAAAAATTAAATTAAATTAAATTAAAATAGCTAAGGCTAGAAGGAAAGCTAGATTTGGCTTTAGTCAAATTGAATCAAGTGCCATTCATATGGTTGATTTACAGGTATTTAATACATTCTCCATTCCATGATATGAAAAAATTACAAATTAGTACCAACTTTAAGAGCAACTCATGCTACATCTGAAGGTCTCATGTTCTACAATGTTAACCCATACCTAGCTCTAAGTAACCTGGAAAGGCAGCCATTGTAAAGGTGGTGGAGGACTTGCCTTCAATGTAATTACAGAACTCTGCACAAAACAATGCCTGATTTCATTTCCCTTTAATAAGATAAATCAAAGAAGATTTAATCTTCTAACTCATCAGTCACAATTTGTCTCCCTTCTGTCCTATTAAACATTACAACTTCGCTTCAAGTTTTGTGAAAGCCACATGCGCTTCAGTTTTAAGGGTCTTCTGAAAGCATCAAAAACACTTGCAAGGAACAGTTGACTGTAATCTTGTGATGCCCAAACATTTCCCACAAGAGCGAGTCACTCTTTATATTCATTCATTTTACTGGGTTTATAAGTATCTCCAACTGAAGCCACCTATGAACCACGGACATCCCAATCATCATAAATTAGGTTGAAAACATACAGTACGCATTACAATAGCAGCAGCTATTGGTAGCAGCAGAAACCACAATT